>JAHZNG010003991.1:0-22265 GCA_027744375.1 Orchesellides sinensis | reverse complement strand
TTCAGTCGTGCGGTTTCCTAATAATTCTCGTCCTTTAAGGCCTTTCTCACGGAGAATTTACACTGTGCTTATGACAGTCCTCTCTCCCATTTCAAAACATAATATGTATCATAAATTGTCACACAAGGAGTCAGTAAGTCAGTCAGCCAAACTGTTCACATTGTCTGATTACATGTTTTCTGTTAAGCACGCATGCGTGCACTACTGCACACAGACATGCAACAAGTGCACCTGTACAGGAAACTTCTCCGTTGTCCAAGGTGTCTGCCACGGGTGTAAGGATGTAGATTATATGTACCTACAATTAACAGTCTCCAAAATCACTATCATTTTAAGTAAGGTAAATATGGGTTTTTGAGGGTATGTAGCCGAACGCAGGATGAGATATGGTTACAATGATATCTTGATTTTGCTATGTACAGTGCGACATTCATATTCTGAAGGTATCATCGCATGAAATCTTATATGGTAATTTTAGATCTTGTGAAAAAACACAATACCAAACATACATTTACACTACGAAAAGATTTACTTGCATGAGATTTGAAATGATAATTACGTCTTAAGATGCGCGTATAATTTTGAGAAGATCGTCATGCTTTCCGAACGAATTTCACTAATGTTCTTCTTCGGGCTTATTTCTCCTCGTCTTATGTCAGGAACTTTATTGTATATCTTTGAGCCAGAGAGGTGAGTCACTCATATAAAATTTGTAATAAAAGCGAAACATTTTGGTTCTAATCAGCGTAATTAACCATTTTTCCATTTAGTAAATATTGCACTAACGCTACCTGAGAAATCTCCAGGTACTTATTTACATACGTTGTTCAAAGAACTACTAACCAATTTAAATTTTTCATTCTAGTAGTTACGAGTCATTTTGCAGGATTGTAACGTTTATTTTGGGTAGGTATAAGAGTATGTAAACAAGATGTGTTGCGTAATTCCCCTGAGAGTATTGACATGACTTTGTTTTTTAGAAAGCTGTTCTCCAACATGCGTAAATTTTCCCAGTATGATATCAGTATAAAATACAAATGCCCAAGTCATTGGATTACTTGACATCCAGTGATAACAGAAGTGGTCGTAACTTATATTAGATTAAACGTGTGTGCGTACATATATGTATTTGTACATCTTCAAATGACCAGACAGATTATATTTATTATACGCACATAAAAATGGTAAGTTCTTAATGAGATAAATAAACTAAGAACCTGGCGTTGATGACGCTTAGAAACTTTGCTTTGCTTGCAACAAGACAACAATGCAGTGTGCGTTTCTATTGTTGCCACCTCTATTTTCTCCCACGCACACGTTACACACACATTGTAGGTTTTTGCCACGCAGAGGCCCCAGAACGTGGCTCGCACATTATTATACTCTCTTTTATATGTACATATATGTATATACCTGCTGCAACAATCGTGACATCTTATCAGTTTATTTATGTATCAGAATGTAACATCTTATCAAAAACTTCATAGTCTGCTTTAAAACGTCAGGTTAATCAAGAGAGCTGATATTTCTACAGCTGAAGCCAAACTGTCGTTTGGATTCATATAAGGAGTGCACAACTAAGTCTGCGTTCTTATGAGGCGCGGTGGTTGCCTATATCATATCGTGTTCAAAACATGCATAATTATATCAGGAAAATGTAATCTAAAGCTAAATGCTTACGTTAGGGTCAGGGTATGAATATAAATGCGAAAAATATGAGGATTTACAATTTAGCAACGTTTCGTTAGTAGATTGTGATTGTTTTAATGCGTGTATTATGTGTATATCTTGTGTTCTCATAATCTCTTTTCCACGTAATGTAACACGGAAATACAAATGGGTAAAGACGTTTTTGATAAAGCATCAGGAGCTCACACCACACCACGCTTCGTAAAACGTGGACACACTAGAATACTTATAATTATGTAGGCACTGCCTGTAGAAATTTCGATATTTTTGTGTTTTACTAAATATACATTTAAGTTACTGATGACAGAGTATTTTTCCATACGTTGCTTGTTTGAGCACCTGATGTAGCTGTTTGCTATTGTGTGAAGGCAATGATTTGTTGAAATATTCATTTAGGTAACTTACGTGCAAAAAACCTATTGAGTGCAAGTCAATTTTCCGAAAAGGTCAGCATTAAGTAGCCAGGAATTAATTGAGAATATTAAAATACACTAAATTACCAAGTTAAAACATAGGGTCAGTTATTACCCGTTGTTTTTCTCGTTAAACTGTATTTTACCCTCATGTTTTTTACTGTGAACATCCATGTTTTATTCTAAAAAGGTATTTACTGTATTTCTAGCAAGGTCAAACTTTTGCTTGCAACTGTTATTATTATTTAGGGTTATGATAATGGATGGTTGAGCAAGTTAAATCGAAGAATTTCAGTTTCCATCCGCAAACCGCAAGCTCATAAAATATACATAAGGCCAATTTACTACATAACATTTGGGAAAGATTGCCCATTATTCGTTTGCAACTATGATAACGAGGCTTGCTGAGAATAGTGATGGTTGCACATTAGTGGTTGTAATCAATGGGTGGTGACATGAAAGGCACCGAAATCCGCTCTGCATTTCCTTCAATAGCAAAACTGGCATTACGTATTGAAATGGAAAGGTGAAGGACAAAGGGTACAATAAATGTCAACGAAATTTTACTGCATAGTATTCTTTACCTTCTATTCTCCCGCTTTGCTACTTTTGTAATGGGATTATAATACACAATCAGAAGAAAAGTAAGGGAAACAAATATAGGAAATTGGACCGGATCTTACGTATTGCCCTTGCTTCCCTTTCTTACAGCGGGATTAGGTAGGACTGCGTGCCTCATGCCCCCTGAACAACAATGCATGTATTTAAAGTTAAAAAAGGAAGTGGATTGCCACACAAGTTAGTATTTTAAAGGAAAACTTTCGGTTTAGAATAAAAACTTGAGGATTTGTAGGAACATATACGAATTTGGGTTCCCTTAAACACTATGTTGTTATGTTGGCTTATAGAATATCAGCATAGATATCTATTTACAAGCCTTTATTGCGGTTAAGCAAATAAAACGTACTACTCCATCATAATTTTTGACGTTAAACTTTTCGCCTGCTGTTTTTATTTTCATTGGTACCACTCCAAAATGAATTTTCTTGATTAGGTATTGGGTAATAATAGTGATAAAGAATCTTGACCAAACACCATACTATTTGTTCCTGTACTCACAACCACTCACTACCTAACAAGTCTCAACCCAAACCGTACACAATTTAACTTCCAGTGTCATCGACCATCGATATGCATGTATTTACTCTATACTTACAATATCCGTCAACCAGATTTAAAGTTTGTATTAAGGTAAATTAATGCTAGAACTTCAGTGGCAATGCATGTTTTTATATAGAAGCTACTTGTATTTACAAGAAGAAAATGTGTTTTTATTATTTCATTTTAAATAGTATACCTTATTGTACGTACACGATCATGAGCCCTCTCCTTGTTCAAATAAATATTACCATTGTATTCCCATTTCCTCTTTTGCTTTCGATAATATCCTTAACAGTTGCTTGCTGCTGTTGTACTGCCGTTAAATCCTGAAATGACTTCCTTTCAGCTTTGTCATATAATTCCTCTTTACTTTTCATTATTGTTCATGCACCATGCCCACCACTGGAGTTTTATAAAGGTAGTAATAATGACTTGTCTCCTTTCTCATGCCAGTTGTCATGATAAAAACCAAACAATCATGGATGCATGCTATGCATATCCTCACATTACACATTGGCTTATTCTTTATTCAGTGAGAATGAGAGTAAGCTGATTCAACTTTGGCTTCCGTCAAATAGTCCCATTACGTATCGTCTATGCAGTTAATATGTGATTTGGCCACGTTGTGTACTTATTCCGTGTCCTTGAGCAGTTTCATTAACAACTTACAATTCTTGTTGCAATAAGTAAGCTTTTGGTATAATTTGTTGGATTTTCTTTAACAAATATTGCATATGTAAATAAATGCTGTAGAAATCGTGTGGTTGCAATCCCTTCACGATGAGTTTAAAGCAACCTGTACATTTCACAACTCCAGTTGACATTGAAAGTTACAGACATGGAAGTTGTTTTAACTTTACATTTTGAACAGAGAAGAACTTTTATTAAATAACAAAGAATACGAAATCGGTTTTGCCTTTGAAGCTTTGACTGTCATCACTCCCACTCAAAATTACGATGGTAAATATTTTTACAATATATGAGAAGCCCTAATCTCTCAATTGATTTGCTCCAGTTTCAGCATCCGCTTCTTCACGGATTAGTATTCTTCCTTATATTTATAATTTACGGGATTATCTGGGATTTGCTTTGAGCCTTGTGTGACAACGCTGTGGACATTAAATGCTACAACATCCTATGCTTCTTCAACATGTTATTGTGATATGCAACTTAAACGTTCGTTTTTCTTATCTATGAACCTTGCCAAGATGGGAGAAGATGTTCTAACACTAAAAAGAGATTAAGAGTAGAAACCCCTAACCTTACTTCCTGTCACGATCCAGGAACAATAATATTCCCAAATTATCCACCCAAGTTGTTTTCTGTTTAGTGGGTAAATTACTTCAACTTTCTCAATATTAAAAGAATTCAATGAAAATTAAAGATGTTTCGCACATGGCTACTACCTGAATTAGATGTTACTCATTTTAATTACTACCTATGTACATTACATACTGAACAAGGCAGAGGTACACTTAACTAAGGTGTGATGATGCCTTTATCCTATTTATGTCTTTATACAAAACGAAAAAGTGTGCTCAGAATCAGAATGCTGCTTATATTGTTCGATAATCACTGTTTTCATAAAGTTTACATATAAAATATATGTACATTGATTGCAACTTTATCAAAATACCTTCCTTCCTTTTCTTTACATGAAGTATGATTTTCTGCACATCAAAATTACTTCATCATTGGTGAAGTTCAAATTATTGCTTTATTAACAAAACTAGTTTGAGAAATATTTACGTCTGTGTAGCACACACTGCATAGTATTATAGTCTTCAAATTATGTTACAAAAGAGTTAAACGCATGGTGAAATTAGTGATGCGCTCCTCCACTTTGTTTCAAAAGCTACCATCAAATTAAGAAATGATGTTTAAAAGTACTTTTTGTTGTGGTAACGATCGCTGTAATTACACAGGAAATTATGTTAGGAAATAGGAAGCGTTACTGAAGCATAGGTATGACGCTAGTTTAGCACAGTTACAGTTACTCCGAGAATAAACTTTTTTTGAAAAGAGGAATACTCCTGTTGTTAAAACGTAAATGCAACGGAAGGATGCAAAATAAATGCATGTGTATGAAGAAAAAGTGAGCTTTCTGTTGGTAATCATACAACCACGGTAAAAAACTGGCCGCTTTACAGTAAGCATAAATGCTACTTTACTATTATTAAGTATGATTTAAGATACATCAGCGTTTTAAGGAAGACCTATTAAAATATGTATATTGCCAAAGGTTGGTACTTACTAACTAGATGGAATTACACAATGGGAATGAAAAATTAGAATTGACATAACTTTTCCTTTAAGGGTTTACTTTAAAAACTATGAAAACAATATAGTAAATTTCTTGATGTGTAAGCTAAGTTGCAGTGTTATTAGGGTATATATATCTTTTTAATATTACATTACCTTATGAACATGAGAAAGAAATCTAAAATAGTTTTTTCTTGCGTTTCATTTCCATTCACGGTTCTTTTTTAATGAAGTTTTAAAATCACGACTCCCGTTTTGCTACTTTTTTGTGCTACTACTGCACAGAAAGTACAGACTGAAACAACAGTATGCATATAATAGGTCACTTCCTACCTAAGAAGCGAAAAACGTTGAAAACTTGTGTTTTACGCCGATTTTAAGAACACATTTTTCTGTAATTGTCACGAACTCACCACCATCATTATGGACCAGACGACAGATTACAAGGTTGTAGAAAATAAATGACAATATTAAAATAACTGTGTAAATCTACGCCTGCGACATAGCTGTACCGTACCTTTGCACGCGGCTATAGGGTTGCTATCTATATTATTTTAATAAGGGGAGCATAAGGAGTACATTAGGTAACTTTCATGTCCTCATCCCTAAAACCGGCTTAACCAATACTCATACATTTCAAAGAAAAAGAATAATTAATGAAGATGAAGTTACCGACATTTCATAATTATACTATTCTACACGTTTAAAAAAGAATACGGAAAGTAATTATTTTGCACAATTAACTTATAGGCAAGACTGTACCTGAGCTAGAGACATACTAAATTTACAGTGCCATATATTCCGTTGGGAAATCCCCGTAATTTACAGCAGTTGAAAGCTTACTACCGAATAAAAAAATAATTAAGTATATGCACATATTTATTTCCCAAATTTAAAACAACAGTTACATTGCATAGTTTAATACAATATTCCATGTTGCACGTCTTAAAATGCACCTTCATAATATGTGATCATGTGACGTGGATGATGCATAGATAAAGATGGTTATAAGCAGGTATAAAACGTAGGAAAAATTAACAGTGAAAGTCCATCATTCATTATCGGTGCAATCATTGTAAAAACTGGATTTAAAGGAGCCAGCAAACATTTCTCATGCAACAGATGTCCAATGTGCATTTAATCTTCCTCGGTAACTTTATCCAACATGATACAACCATGCAGTTTACACATCACTGGTCAAATTATAATATAGTGTGCATAAAAGAACAACGCCTGGTTTTTCTTTGGTTAGTTTTTGCCTTTTAAATGTTGGACTTACTTCCACATGATTGCATAATATTACTTTTAACATCCCTACAGGAGCATAGTGAATATTTTGGTTGCAATTATAACCGTATAACGAAGAGACGGACTGGCTGGTTTAATTTTTTGTTGTTGATTTCATAATATATTACATTACATATTGTTATATAAAAACTGCTCTGTTTTTATTATTGGGATGGAAGCTCAAGGATGCGTGAATTAACCAAAGGGTTAGCTGTGTTGCTGCAAAAGCATACAAGAACGCATTTGAGCAACAAGCAGAAAACATCATCAGCTTTTTTTCTTTGCCTTCTTGCGTACATTTACAACAAAGCCGTATGAAAATGCATTAAGACTGTTGTGGAGTGTGTAAAAGAAGAAGATGATGATGATGCGCAACATCCGTAGCTCGTTAAACTTGACAGATGCTACGTTGCTTTCTGAGGGACTCACAGTTTCTTACTACTAATATTGCCGTTGTGTTGCAGTTGTTGCAGAGCTGTAGTCATTCACAACCCATTTACACACAACTTGATGATTGCTTCTCTATTTTTCTTCCCTTCTGCTCAACCACTCACTTTTTTCTTGCAAATGTGGATTGAAAATTCTCAGGTTGTTTTTGTACACATTTATTTACATGAGAGCGTCTGTATCGAGAGTGTGATAAAAACGGGCGAGAAATAGTCGGAGTAAGTTGACGAAGCAAAAATACAGATTATTATGTAGGCATGTTTCATTGCATCAATTGTATATTATGCATATATATGTATATACTGATATTGTCAGTTTTTTTGTATGCAGACTAAATGACAAGATTTGGCCAAAAGGGGGATTATTTCAGAGAGTAAAGTAACAGCAGCTGGCTGCAACAATGCATATGACTTCTGACAAAAAAGGAACCCTTTATGCAGAGTACGCATGTGTGTTGTTGTATATGTATTTGGCTTATGTCTGTCGAACACAGAAACTCAGTAAAAGCAAAACTATTACTACTCGTAAGTGGAAAAGCTTCATTGCATTGCTTCAAATTTGGACTAATGTTTACTGAAATCGACATTTTTATGTTTACCATAATATTCCTTGTGGCATGGGCTCTTCATCGTGCAGATGTGTGATGACTATGATATAAGGAAATGATTTAACAATTTTTCAAAGATGATTTAATATTTTATGCAACTTATAAACAATATTGAACCTTGTGTTCTACAGATCTCATTCATGGCTGAAGAATAGAAGCTCTTCATAATCACATCAGACATCAATCTTTTATAGCAGTTCGCATCTTGAAAGATTAAAGTATTTTAACCTTTCATTTCATTCTAGGTAATTAAACAGATAACGAACGTTACTCTGTAGTATAATTAATATGATAACACATAAAACAATTATTGCGATGCATTAGTGACGGAAAGCACATCTGCTTTGAGACACACAGGCCTGAGTGTATGTCACTAATGTCTTTGTTTAAAAAGGGGAATTCGCTGATGAATTCAAGTTAGTAAATGTTATATTTCCTTGACAGAAAATCTGCGCACAATGCATTTCTTCCTTCAGTAATTATCAGTAGAAACGAAAATGCAAGAAATTATTTTGATTACTTGACACATACCAGATCTTACTTTACCCACACACATATACATATTTACAATGATTTTGGGCTAATCAAAATTTAAAGCTAAAACAAAAACAACCCCTATTTCTGCTAATATTTTGAACTAGATTATGATTGAAACTATCATGTTTTTATAATTTTAGTAGATCAATTAGTGATGTTAACATTTAATGTGGACATCTCACAGTACATTGTTTAACGTAGCATCTTCATTATGGGGATAATTTTCTATCCGTAAATTTCGACGTTTAAAAATTGATTGCAAAGTAGATGCATATACTATGAAATAGGATACTTCCTTAGAAAACGATATCCGATTGTCTCAGCCTTAATCGTGCTGCCGGCTACCCCCAAACGTCCAACGATATCTCAATTCTTTCGCGTTTTTTCTTTGATCTAGATAAAAAATTATAAAAGTATCCGAAGCTTAAGGCTTTTCAATGCTTCCATAGATTTGTTCGATACATATGTACTTAGGTCTATTTATTGGATCACTGCTTTATACATTTTCATCTTCAAACAACTTCCTGTCTGAGATGTAAACAAATAACGCGCAAATCCAGCTTTGATCATCAATAACTATTTTATCGATTTGAATCTAGAATTCTAGTCAGACGCTTGTAACCACTACTTAGGTACATTTACTCCATGTGATCACAAAGAATTATATATAAATTTCAAATAAAGTCATTGGAGCATACTATACAAATTGCTTCTAATCAGAAGATGATTTTTGAAAACCATCACATGAAGCAGGTGTTAACGTGATTGCAAAATATGCAACAAATATGATAACCCTGCATACTAGCAGCAGATGTTTTCATATAACCATAGCCCTTTCCATAGATGAAAAATCATCCATGATTTTCTTTATTATGTGCATATTTACTTATATGGGTTATAGCTATAAGTAAGGTTCTTTGCAAGAGTGCCTAATTTTGGATATCTGTTCATTCCTTGGCACAACGTTGTCTTGCATAAGGCAAAAGAAATCTTTCTGCGCTGTATCACATTAATACATGTCGTGTAAGTAAAATCTTCCTTTAGTAAACGAACTCATCGTGTTTCGATCATTTACTGTAAAACGTTAACGAGATGGTCAACCAAGGTCTTGGAAAATTCTAGTAATTACAAAATGTGGCTCATCAAAGTCCATTATTCTCTCGTGCAATTGCTAAAAAATGGTGACTGTTTCATTATCATGTGTGTAGATGCTTACATACTTTGTACTCCTTTCACTTTTCATAATGATGATGATATTCCTCATTATATCCCATATCATTAATTTCGTTTGCATGATTTTGGAAATTTGACCGAATATTCACGCTCAGCTGAATAATTCCTATTCATGAATCTAAAAATTCCTATCATATGATCTATTTAAATGTATGAATAAAAAGGATAGTTTTTTGCATACTAAAAACTAACGTTTCACGCTGCGGCATTATGGTAGTAATCAAACACGCCGAGTCAGTTAGAATTTGTACAAGTATATTCCCAAGCCTATGATTAGACAAAGTCGCGTTAACAAATTCATAAGAGCTTTTTTGCGAATTAGTTATTTAAAAACAAAAATTTCATGTTGGAGGTAATGCCTTTTGGATGAATACGAATACGTTAGTCGTTCTTGAAAACATTACAGTAAACATAAATATCGCGGCATGTCAGTTTCATCACAGACTTAAATACAAAAGAAGAGTGTACTTTAGAAGAATTCGATTGCAATTTTACAATTGAGTTCGGCGAGTAAGCTTAAAAAATATGAACACCAATTTTCAAAGTGCCAATGGGAAAAAATGAGAATCGAAAGTGAAGAATCAGTTGGTGCCTAGAGATTCTCACAGAAATCCTATTTCTAAACGTCGTATGCAGAACTATCAATGATTTTTTCATATTTAGTATAAACTCAACTCAGAGTCAACTAACTGTGCTCACAAAACATGCCGATATGCATATAGGGTCTGGAAGCAGTTACTGAAGCATGTCTTCTTTTTCAACCGAATCCCGAAAAGAGATGCGATAAAAACTTTAGCTTGACATACAATAAATTTTCCGATTGGGCAAGTTCCGCAAGCTTTATCGAAATTGCGTGTAAAATACATCATACTGAGGTAAATAACCAATCTGCCTATTAAATAAGTTCGCGAAACCAAGCAACGTGAAATTATCTGCAGACCAGTTTCGTTTATCTATCGTACCTTTCTTATATAGCGCTAGAAGTCCAGATAAGCTACTTTAATAGTAATTTGAGAATAATAATATAAATGTTGAATGATGCTATGTATTGTAAAACATTAAATGAAAGCGGATATATGGGTACATAATCAGTTGATATTCTTTACGTGTGAACTCAACCGTGCACATCTTGTCTTACTTGTGCACAAAACAGATAACGTAGAATCAGAATGGGTACATCCGTTTCTCTGGAACCTACATAGCATACATAATGCACGTACTTGCGTGCGTTTTTTCTTTCAGTTTTAATTTCATTCAACCTTCAGTCTCTCTATTAGCCATGCCAGTTTCAAAAGTAGTGCTAAAGCTGTCTAGAACAACAATGAAGAGTGTGAGTGAGTGAGAAGGAGGAAACGATGAATGAAAAAATAAGAGCAAGGTAGGTTAATGCATCAATTGTAGAAATAAAACAGGACAAGGCATCTGCGAAAGTAGCAGCAACAGCCAGCACTATGTTTGAATTCATTCATGAAGGAACTCTTACATTCTTTCTGTAGCAACTGCAGCAAAAAACAGTTTTGCTTTAAATTGTTGCAGTTTTGTGATGCCATTGTCTTCATCACTTTTAACTAATAAATGATAATAAAAACATAAATAAAAACGGCTGAAGCTTATTTTAGGTACATCACTTCTATAAATGGAATTTAATGTATTTAAGAATATATTTACCTATGTACATGTTTATACGTACATACTTTTATGGATGCACAATGAACAAATTTATGCAATTAAGGAATGAAAACAATGGGATGGTACATGATTTTCATCAACTGTCTCATTGTATTGGAAGGCTGTTGGGAATTAGAGCCTTTTCCCACAGTTTGTTACAGTCTAATACTCGTCTGATTTGTAAGCATCGTTTGTAACCATGTGATGTTATTACTACACAATTGCTTTAACACCGCAACTTTTAAGTCTGTCATTAGTCATTACGATTCAGATAATAACTGATTTCAAATGTAGTAATTGCTAATGCTCAACCTTCGGAGGTATTTATATGACTTGTTACTGTTACACTTTTTATAGTGAGAAGAAAGTACAATATGCTTAGCAATGGTACTTCGTGCATGTATTTTGTCACATCAACATCCATTTAATAATGACAGAATAATGCCAAGCTAATAAATTTTAATAAAGTAGGGGAAAGCAAAATTAAATCTTCACATTGAAAGTATTTCAGGTTACCGGTAAAAGTAAGTTGGGTATATGATGGATACGTGCATTATAGTTCATTTATCGTTAGCAGTGTTTGAATTGATTTTAATCCAGATTTTGTGCGACATGAGTTTCTATGAATTGCCACATTAAATTTACACATGTTTCCTAATCATAATATTGTTCAGTAGGTATGATTTGTCATCCTAGACAATGAAATGATAAAACAGGCATGTCCCAATCCTTGTTACTGTTGGGTACATAAAATAAATAATAGGTATACAGGTGTGATATGCGGCATCAACAAAGTTCAAGGCAGGCAGTTGAAGGAGGTTAGATTTGATTAAGGATTTGCAATACCTCAAAAGTCGATGACTTCAGCAAAGCCGTATTTGGCTTTATAAATATTTTAATTAAATATACAACGTATGCTAACAATAAGTTACAATGTAAAACGATGCAACTGGGACCCGTATCCTTCTCAATTAGTTATTTAGTTAAATATCAATCAGTATAGGAAACTGGAAGGAAGTGGGACAATGTTTGCGTATTAAGACAACTTCACCAGTAGCTTTTGAAGAAATGATAGATAATCCTCTCAAGTGCCTTTAATGTGTAAGCCGAATTGATCTATCCAACAGATAATCAATTGTTGGTTGACCGAATGCACACATAGTTTTACCCATATTACTTGAAGCAGTTTCTCTATCAGCAGAAAGGTGGTTTAAATGTAACATCTATTTTTTAGTAAATTAAAGTATAAAACAATAAAAAATCGCGTTTCGCTTTTGTGTCATGCGTTTACACGTGTTTACCCACGTTTTTGCACGTATTACTTTCATCATTGCAAGAGAATGATCAAATGTAGTGAGCAATGTTCCCCCTTAAGTTAGTGCAAAGGTGTGTGTATTGCTTTATCTCTCCCACGGGAGGTTTTTTCTAATTCATCCGATCTACATTCACACTCATTACTCATATTGTTTCGAGCAATACACAATGCAACAAAAACAAAAGCAGAAATTCTCATTATTTCTTGAATGACTACACATGGCTCTGGTAGCACGTTACACTTACGTCTTCTTTTGTGGTGAGCATGATGTGTAAGTTTCTTGGACGAGTTAGTAATTCAGCGTCAGGCTAATTTCTAAACTTGGGAATATAAACTCCTGACGGCTGTTCCTTTCATTAAAAACGTTATAACGCATTAATTGTAATTTGTAATCACAAATGGGTTATCGAGTAAAAACCAGTCATTTCAGTGCACTAGTGTCTATTATTTATTGCCTATAAATTGTTAATACTTTGAGAGACACTTGAGGCATTTTCTTTTACAATGAAAAGTACGGTTACCTAATTAGAAACATGTGACAACTTATAAAAAAAGGTAGGCAAGAATTAATGAATAAAAAAGATACGGAATAAATAAATCGTATTACTAGCAGTTACATTCGGTGTCAGACTTCATTCTTGTGAAACAGAGCAAAGCCAAGATCTTATTTTATGCGATTAAAATGGAATTTAATGCATTAAATTGACAGAAGTGTACTTCACCCAGTGGTACAGTGATGGGTTTATTTTAATGTCAACTGCGAATTGATTGGAATTTTAGTAATGTTTCTATGTCAACTTCAAAGAAGGTTTATTTCAATGCATATCTTCACAACAGTGAATTTCAGACAAATGATAAAACAGCTACGTGTACAATAAACAAATAATAAAGTGCTCACCGCAATATATATAACCACTATGCCTTACTTTTAATTCAAAGTAGTAAACTGACACACATGTATTTGTATTTTTACCACATTTATCGATTCCCATTGTTTTAATCTCAATTCTGTGAATTTTCTTTGCATGCAATCTTTATATAATTCACAGAAGATTATGACGGCGTCCCTCATTTAATACTGCCAGACTGAATAATAAAATGGGGATCGTGATAAAGCTAATTTGAGACCTTGTTTGTTACAGAAATGACATTCGTCGAAACAATTTTCTCATGATTTATTCATCCCAAAGGTTTTCTGTACCTTTCTTCAACTCACCGTTTACATAGCAAGCTTTACTTAATCGTAATAATGGTGGATAGGTATACTGCTTTGATCCCATGATGAAATGCAATTCAATTGCTAATTTGATTTCATAAAATTACTCAATGATTAAAATGTTATCTGTCGGGGTTGATGCTATGAGTTGTGCTTCTAAATCTGTAACATTTTTTAGCATAATGATTATCAAAACATAAATTTTTGCTTATCAACCTGAGATAAAATTCACTAATTAAACTAGGTACAAGTGATACTCAAAATTGAGCTTTCTTGCAATCGTGTTGATAATACAACGTTGCTGCTTTACCATCTTCAAGTCATTTCTCTGTTTATCTAAGTTGCACAACTTCTCCCTTCTTGGAAATACCTATTATGACTTCCTTTCATGTGTTCCTTCTACTTTTTCTTTGTAGGTATGAGGCAGACTTCTACGTGTATGTATCAAATGAAACCTATTGTAGGTTGCTGTGAAGGGAAGACATTAAAGATTACATAAATTACTAAAAAGTTATACTTTTCAAATCTATGTAATCGCCTATCCATTTACTAACGACCCTTTTTGAAATCTATATCGTATTTAGCTTAAGCACGCACCTTCACTCATCTTTAAAGTTTACTTAATTTAAATATCATAAGCTAAGTCATCCCGATATCTAAACTTTGATTTTACTTTGCGCATTTACTTATAAGAAAAATAAATAGATCGATAATAATTTCATTTTCTCACATCTAAACTTCATACTTACCCACATAAACATTATTGAATTTACCCTTTCTACACAACCACTCACACTATTATTTTACCTATTTCAATCTAAATCAAACCACATACATATTGAATAATAAATGAAATAAATAACTACTGTTTTCAAATTCATAAATCGGAACACTCCTCTAAAAATCCTTTAGAAATACCCACACATTTTTTATACCATGGAATTTACCAATTGACTTGGTGAATTATATTATATGCACCATTGTTTTGCACACCTACATACCTACTATGTCTTTTCATAATCTTCATTCATTCTTTCTGAAAATTGTTATAATAATATAAGCCTGGGAACCCTA
The DNA here is from genome assembly GCA_027744375.1 of Orchesellides sinensis. Taxonomy (NCBI): domain Eukaryota; kingdom Metazoa; phylum Arthropoda; class Collembola; order Entomobryomorpha; family Orchesellidae; genus Orchesellides; species Orchesellides sinensis. The sequence continues at coordinate 7,356 of JAHZNG010003991.1, read as the reverse complement.
TTTGTACTACACTTATGTATTAATTAAAATTAAAGTAGGGCGTGCTAAATCTCTAGCACGTAAATTTTCATATAGTTTCCATTTCCATGACTGGAGTGGTCTCCTAAACAATGAAAAAATTCTCTGGGTTGTTTATAACGTAAGCACTTCCTGAAACCACCAACTCAGCTATCCTAACAAAAAATAGTAATACCTACCTAATATACATACCCTAACTTATGTCAGCAATATAGGAAATTTTTTTACAAGGGACAACTTATTGTATCACAACTTACAAAAGTCCCTTCTTACCTACTAAATTTATATTGTAGCGGTTTGTTCATTGTTTTCCGCAACTATAGTGTAAAAATCCATTTTCTTTTTTTAAATGTGTAAATTACTATAGTCTACAGTAAAAACTCCATACATACACCACTTTAGTTTTCTCTCTCTCAGAGTTTTGATACTCTGTTTGAAAAAATGTCTAAAAATTGCAGAATGTAGCGAAAGGGTTTATTTGGCTTTTCTAAACACGCAACTTTCTAATTTTTGTACTCATATTGCTCAATACTCCATGCATACTGACAGTTTTAACAGGTCACTTTACTCACTCTACGATCTTTCCATCTCTCAACTCCCCTCATTCATTTCATTCCACAAAAAACCCGATCAAAAGTTGCATTAAAAGCAATTGTATGTTCAGTGTTCTTTTTCGGCCAGGATTTTTTTATATGAATAAAAAAAACTCTGCTTTGTTTCCATTCCATCTTTATGCATTACAACATATATACTCTTATCAGCCATAATCAAAATCAAGCACCGTCAGCAATCCATTAGACGTGAGTTCGACTTACAACGTCCATTGTACGTGCCAAGACAGAATTTTTATGGGCATGGAGAGAATGTTCAATATTATGTATAATATGCATGAAGCCCATTTCTCTATTCACTTCTCCAGCAAAACAATATTATAAAAATACGCTTTTTATGCGTTTACTTTGTATTTGACAAGCAATGCGTCATTAACCAGCAGCTAAAGATTGAGATTGAAGGGATTTACGAGATGATGAAATCAGAATTGTTTTACTTCCCCCAACTCCTTAGAAACGGACTTTTTTATAAATTAAAAAAATCCCTTAGCGTAAGTTGCTAGGTAACTCAATGCACATAACTTTACCATAGACAACTAAAACAATCAGGTTTACTTTAATCTCATTTTTTATTCCGAGTCGGTAGGGTTCCTTATCGGCTAAAAACTTGCCTGAGGAAAGTCAATCGACGATGATGATACCGATACCACGTTCCAATTCTTAATTCTGCGTTAATTTTTAAAATTAGCAGGAGAACTCGTTATTTCTCACCGGCCTACTAATGCTATCAGTATACGAAGCGTTAATAGGTACATAACACACACAAAAGCCACCCTTAGTACATTCGTGTGCTATGGATGGAGGCCAAGGGAAGTAATTACTAGCTGAGAGAGACTGATACTGATAAGGAAAAGTAAGTTAGTTTACATCCTTTTAACACACGAGATAATATTTGGCCTCCATTTTAAATTAATGTGGCTTATCATTTTTCTAATGATGCGTGCTTTTTGTTTCATTCGGAATTCGGAGTAGGTGTGTCTTTATTTTTACACAGTCATCTTCATTTTAAATGCTATTTACTCTTTGAAATTATGCAAACATGGAAGATACAACTTTTGCATTACACAAGTTATACCAAAAGTGAAAAATAAACTCTTATTCTTTGGTTTCAACGGCAAGATGTTTTAAACATAATTTGGTATTATGTAGCTATAAAATAATATTTTGCTCAAATTTGTATTCTTAGCTTCATATATTTATGGCTTCAACCTACGTATGAAGCACTGATCTGAGATGTACATGTGTAAGTCCTCGTGGTATTTCATCATTATGGAAACACATCTGTTGGTTTTCTTGGGGGTGTTATAGAGTCTTAAACCCATGTTTTGGTAAAATATAATGACAAACTTCTTTTGGAGTACAAAACAAATAGACAAGAGAGAATTTAATGTACAAAACACATAGACGAAGATGTGTCCAGTCTTCATCTGGCATGAAGCAACGACCGAATGAATGTTTCCTCGCTGACTGCTCCCACATGCCTGCAGCAACAATGTTCAAATATAAATGACAATTGCAGTCTTGCAAGAAGAATGCGTGCTTTGAGACAGACACACATGCAAGACTTTTGACTGTGAAAAACACAACCTGAGCTTGCCCATCATGCCCACTTTTAGGCATCCGAAAAATTGTAAGTGTAACAAATATACTTCTTTCACTTTGCATTTCAAACCATCATCTGTAAGTTGGTAAGTTATGATGCAATATGTACATGTGTGTTTTTTATTGTTATTGCTGCTCCCTAAATATCGTAGACCAGCTTATACCTTAAAAGCTGGTGAGCTCTGGAACTTTATGGTTTCAGGTTGTTCGTCCGTCAGTCTGTGCAAACGAAGTTGCAACAAGTATGGAATAGTCTTAAGGTGCAAAAATCACAGTTTTGTTTTAAAAATGAGTTTCAACCCGAATTAATTAGTGGATTCGATTGGTTTTCGAAATAGGCCTATATAAGGAAATTCTAGGTGCGTATTGAAAAATTCTGCATTGCTTTATAATATGTTGTCTCTAAATTATGAGCATCTTTATCCAATAAATTTGAAACTTTGTTTTCACAGGAGATCTGTTATTTCCTTACACTCCAGTAAGTAAAAATTATATGTATCAATACGCATGTAGATTTGCATTAACTACATTACATAAGAGCGCATTGGTAAAAAATATACACCCTCTCTAAATGCATTTTTTATCATAATTGTACACATAATATGTACGTAGAACGTAGTGCGTACAATAACACTTTGCCTTTACTCTCCAGAATATTATGCCGCATATGCGTGTTTTTCTCTGTATGAATGAGAGCATTTTGATGTGCATGTGTGAGTGTGCACGGCTAATTTACTTCTACGCTAGTTCCCTTTCAAAATATCCATATTTTTGTCATTTACGTACATTCACCATTTCTTTCAGACTACAACTTCACCCAACCCCTTGTAGCCAACTCAAAGAAAACGCTGGCTTGTTGTTCATGCGTAGAATCACGACTTGGACTTTATGGATATTCTTTACGTTTCCATTTTTGTATTATGCAAAATACATCGCGTTTCAAACCGCACTAAAACCATGTGTACCACACACTTCTTGAATTCTAAACAATGTTCCTTAACGACATAAATCCACAGTTGCTTGCAAGAAGTACTGGTTACATTATTGTTATTGTTGCATTGCTCTCATACAACTCTTGCATCTGGAAGTAACCCTCCTTTACAAAATAAAACACACTGCAAAACTTGCAGGGTTGGTTGCATGTTCTTCCGTGTAATACATTCAATTTGTAACTTAAAATCTTACAGAGCTATCTTTAGATGTCTACATAGCTGGTGCCCACAGTCTCATCATATTATTTTATGACATCGTTTTAAAAACCCGTATGAGGAAAAACAGCAACACTGGGGAATTACGTAAGGTATAAACTTAATGACATGGAATGGTTTGAATTGAGGTTTGAAGTGAGTCAAGGAAAACAAAATTCGGCTTTAAAAAAGCAGATTAGTTTTAAAATGATGATAGTTTAATGTAATAATAATGTAGGGAAATAAAGAACTTCTCATGTAACGATGGATATTAGTGGGATGGATACATAAGAATGTTGAAAACATTCAATGTAGTCAACTCAATTAAATAACAATGTTGAATGTCGTAAATCCAAATATTCCGCATAGTAGGATTACATGAGTTTGCGGTTTGCGAGGAGCTGGGCAATTTATGCATTATAGGATAAATCTTAATCTACTCAGGTATGTAGATATAGCAGGTGCATTTAAGAATGCGGCGTAGTATTGAATAAGATTAGTGATAGCTTCACAGAATTTCGTAATAACTATAACACGGAAACTCTGTTCAAAATTAAAACTACAAAAACACTGCTAATAAAAAAACAAGTAGCCATGTATGATAAATGATAAATGCTTCTTCGTAATGCATTGCATAATGATGATACATGATATATACACTCTTTAAAATTCTACAATAAACAAAAACATAAACTTACCTAAAAATCAGTCGAAACGTTACAAGGGATTCGAGTGTCTTATTGCCCACATTGGAAGAAAGCTTGAACAGGTAAGCGAATGGTGAGAAAGCTATCGGATGGAATCTCTCCTGTCGTAATATAACAACGAAATCTACGGTAATAAACCCTGTATGAAAAAAACCAGTCAGCCATTCGTCACTTGCCACAAATCTGCATTTAAAGCACTGGATAATCCATATAAAAAAGTCAACGACTATTCTCCTTTATCCATACACTGCCACTTAAGTCACCGAGAGATGAACGCAATTAGTCACTCTGCGCTTACCCTATCAACCATACTATTTCCCACTCACTGAAAGCTTTTCATGCATGTCAAAATAAACTGGCTAGCCAATCGAACCGCAACGATCAACCGGATGTTGTATCATGCTTTACACACACAACCACCTTTTCCAATCTGAAATCCGTTGCTATTGTTGTACTTCGTGTACATATCCATATGCAATCGCTGTAAAAAAAACCAAACACTCCGATATCCGCTTGTGTGAACAAGGCTTTCTGGATTTTGTTAGAAGGTTTCAACAAAAATAATTTACGGAAGTGCTGGCTGGAATATATCCAATCTTCTTTCCCTTGCCTTTCCGTACAACTTAATTAATACGACTTTTTGTCATCAGTAAAAAACACAAGATGTGAACAACTCAACTTATAAAGCGGATGAGGATATTTTGATGTTAAAGAATAGACATGTGGACTCACAACAGTGGATAAGGTCTTCAAGTAACAATACTCTACCGGTGCTTGACTGGCACTTCAAACACGGGAGAAACTGTTTTTTACATGAAACTAAACGGCTTCAGTTTCACAATTTACAAGTTTTCCACCAAGCTAAGGGTAATAGACGAGCGGAGAACGAGGGGGTTGCTTCTCATCTCGACAGCATGAAAACGATGACTGAAGTTTAGCTGTCCGTCGCACGCGACTCTTGCTTAGCTGCTGCTCTGTTAAGTTTTGTTGTACTGCCGTGGTTCTTGTATTTCTTGGGTTGCAGAGTTGGGCTCTTGCTATTACCTTGGTGGTCGTAAATACTATAATCTCACATTATAAAAGCACCTACGCAACATCAAAGAACAGAAGTACAAACTACGAATAGTAGGTACATATACAACTAACAATATTGCATACATTATAGCTTCACGGTTAATAACAGACTTAGTCATAGTCATGAATGCAAACAGTAAGTAGAAGGAATATATTCAATGCTTGAAGAATGTTGGAGAATTTACTCATTTTGTGGAAAAAATAATGAAAAAAGCCTCTAGACTTAGACCATTTGATGGGCTTCGTCACAAATTAGTGACTTTTTCCTTAACAGGCAGTAAGTAAGACTATGTGATCAAAATGTTACGACTTACGAGATATTATTCATGTATGTGTGGAACCATGAAATGTTTATATTAGTCATTCATGCCCGAATGTAGATTTGAAAACTTCAGGGGTATCAAAGGTGAAAGGACTTGCGTTGATAGAATGCAATGATGGGTTTAAATTTTATCGGGTAACAGCAAGGCCTGCCTAAAAATTTATTAGTGTGAGATGGCAGCTCGTAAGCAGCACTCCCAGGGTTCTACTAAATTAAGGCTGAATATAAATTTGTCATAGTCCAAAATGGCTCTTCATTAAACCATTATTGCATCATTAGTATTAGATGTGTTTGCTATCATTGTGGAGGGAGCAAGGAAGCTTAAGATCCAGCAGTATGGAGATTCAAGTTAAAATATTTTTTACTTTTAGTATTACATATATAGCTACCGGGGTAAAATGTAATGTTTTAGAGTAAAAAATTCGGTGGACGTTACTTTCAAAGTATCAAAACCTTAGGTTTCGTTACACATCATGATGACACGAGTGAGATTAGTTGAACTGCCGCAAGTAGAGACAGAGAGAGACCAGATGCAGGGTGCTTCCTTGTAATATGGCGTATGGGGGCGGTTTATATGGAATATTTGGAACATGATCCGACGAAAGGAAATGAAGGAAGTATGGACCAACACATGGTGCAAGTTCGTTCTTGTGTGACAAACGCTTGTATTATTTTGAAAAGATGATAGGCGTGTACGAAAACCGCTTGTATTGCCACAACCCTCGAGGGACACTTTAATTATCAGTTATTGAAAGGAGGCAGAAAGATGATCTTTCTGGATGAGCGTATGCTCCACTTGTACTTCTGCTGGTTTCTGTGATGATATGACAGGCATGATAAAGAAAGATGCTGGATGAATGATGCTGCTGTGAGATGTCTCATATAACAGCCTCCTATTATCCATCCATAAGGATGAACTGTAGGGGAATATCTAACATTACTTCCAGAGCAAACACCTGCTTTATTTTGATCTTTAGTGCAGGCCAAAGCGTGCCTCGAAAGATGAAAGAAAGAATTGAACTGTTATTTTAATCTATCATCATTCCTTTGCCAGCATTAAGCTTAGACAGATCGGTTCACTAAGAAAAGTGAGGAGTAAATTTGACGGAGTTCAAAATTTTTTTGAAAAAGATACTTTCAAATGTCACATAAGCATGTGCCAAGCACCTATGTTTAGATGATTCAGAATAGAATGAACTATTAAGTTTCCAAGTGAGAATGACTTTCATACTATGCAATAAACTTTTTGACTCGTCAACACAGTAAGATAAAAAAATAATGTAGTTATAACTAAATTTCATCACGATTAACATTAACAACAAGAAACCATTGTTCCGTCCTTAAAGCTCGATAACATGATTTTGCTGCAAATTTAAGACCGGGTGAGATATCTTTATGTATCTTAATCGCACTTTTGTGAAAATTCCTACAGTAAGCAGGAAGGACGGGATTTGAATATATAACGGATCATGGACATTTTTCGTTAAGCATTATAGATGTAAAAAAGCACTATTAAACGAAACCTTATTTTCTCGGATGATCGTAACGTCCGCGTCCATCCTTACCTGACGTTCGATTTGCATGTATGTACAGATGCACTCTATTACGCATATAACTGCACTCTATAAGTTACCCTATCTATACATACCGTTTAAAAATTACTGTAGCATGTAAAAACCTCTTCGTCTCATGTTAAAACTCCTTTTGCATAAATTACGTCTGTGATTGTTAAGGCGGGCATGGAATGATGATAGATTAAAATAACAGTTCAATTCTTTCTTTCATCTTTCGAGGCACGCTTTGGCCTGCACTAAAGATCAAAATAAAGCAGGTGT
>JAHZNG010003990.1:0-10171 GCA_027744375.1 Orchesellides sinensis | reverse complement strand
TTATTTTAGATGGAATTAACTCCTTCTGACTTTCAATTGTCTTTTGGTATTTTAGGATAATCTTTAAAAATATTGGTAAATTGGAATAGAGAAAAATAAAAACAATTTTTGAGTAGTACATATACAAAACGTACGTATCATAATGCAATAATGTGAATATCATATAGCAGTAGAAGCAGGGTACAATTTGTTACCATCACCACCACTTTCCCTTCTTGAGGAACCCCAAGAGATGCCAGAAAGCTGAACTAATATCTTGTTTGCTTCCTTTCATTTAACTTTATTAGATTATCAAGAAAAGTTTTAGTCTTTCTTTTTAACAGATATAGGTTCTCCTGTGTAATGGGAGACAGCCTTCCAAGCCGTCATCTCACAAGAGGGATTGTCTATAATTGTATCTAAAATATTTACAATTGGTAGTTTGTACATAAGAAAATACATGCTATTAGTAAAAGTATCAAGTTGTTCAATGAACTAAGAAAATAAAGAGATTCATCTTATTTTCTCCAAACCATAATCGTGGTTGGTGATGATGCGATAGTGAAAGTTGAAAACTCTCATAAAATAATGTGTACACTAGATATACTTCTCAACACGTCATCTTCTCAACATAAAATTCATTTTTGGTGAGTAGTACTGGAGAAAAGGGAACAACAAAAGAGCACAAGAGTACAAACTTTTTCTTGAACAAGACTGACGTGACTTTTCACATAAGAAAATGAATAAACTCTTGTGTTTTTAAACATAAGAAATCTTATGAAATACTAAACCTGTATGTGCAGAGTTTTGCAGTAAAGAACACATCTTGTAAATAGAATACATTATGCATATATATTTAGAAGAGAAGAAGAAAGGGGGAGGAATTAGCAATGAGAGATTATACAGATAAGGAACAGGCTTTATGGTGAGGTTGAGTGAAGCAAAGATAAATTATTCAATTTAAAGTCTCCCGAGAATAGGGAGGGAGTGCGTTTTATTTGCATTTGGTCCTCTCCAGTCTTCCTCCTACACATACGGTATATGTTAGTATGAATTTTAAAGTTGCTTTTTAAATGTTACTCTTACTCTCCTTCGCAGCCTTTACAACTTTAAATTTTTAAATAGAATGCAACATTTGTAAAGCAAGTTCAATTCTGATTTTTTGCACTGATTTGTAAAAACACTCCCATAAACTTGACGAAATATTTTAAAGCATTTTCACCTTTTTACAAATGAACATGTTAATCTGTAAATTCGCCAACTCAATTAATTTCATCGTTTCTACACGAAATTGTGCGAAAAATGCGATACCGAAGCTGCTTTTAAAATTATCGCAAAAACAACAACTGTGAAATGGTACTCGATCACATACAACGTCTTATCATCATCATTTGTATTACATGAGCCTTAAGCATGTAATTTTACCAGAGAATTACATGATATTTAACAAAGGATGACAGGTTAGCAAGGTGTTTTTAGTATGCGTGTGTGTTTTAAATGCGCCAAGTTACATTAGTGGGATTTTTTTTGGTCACCAACATTATTATCATTATTTCTCTTTATACTCACACATATGAGTATACATGGCTCTTTGCCTATTTTTGCGTTGATTCTTCAAAAGAAATAATAATATTTAATAACATGCCGGTGTTTCGCGTGACCAGGAAAGCATTAGCCGCAAACGGTGTAATTTTAAAGGTGAATTTCTCTTTCACACGCCAAGTCATGGAACACAATACACAATAACGTTCGCAATACCTCTTTTTATTGCAATAGTGCATTATAATGTGGCATTATGGTATTACATTTATGAGAGAGACGTGGTTGTGTGTGTAATCATTAATTATTCCCTTCATAGATTTTCTTCCATTGTGTTTCACTTGACGTGTGTGTGTGTGTGTGAGTGCAATGAAGTATGAATGCTTAATTGCCATATTGTTGCTGTTCTTACAAGTAAATTATTGCCGCTGGTTAAAAGCATTATGCTTGTCTACATGTGTCACAAATGGGAAAATTGAACGTTAAGCATTCCGATAAGAAACACACCGTGTGCTGTCCTGAAATAAATATGAAATAACGATTTTTAAATTTTAACCCTTTTATCTATATCGTTAAGGATGGACAATCACTGGATTGATGCTCTGCGTCAACTTACCACTGGCACAAGGCAAGGCTAGATATTTCGGTATATACCTATTTGAGTCAAATCTACTTAAAGTTTTCTTCCACAGCTTATCATCTTCGTCCAGGTGGAGAAAGTAAGATGCATCCAATATATTTTTCAGGCTATATCACAAGAAGTGTTAGATTTTTCCTCTCTTCTTGTCCACTAACCGATTTTTTCTTTGTATTACGTGCCTCTTTTAGTATCCCGTCGTACTTTTCCTTTTCATCATCACACTTTAAATCCTCTTATACTTTTAAAGCTATTATTACTTACCTCTCTCTCTCTGTAACATTTCTAACTTGCTTTTATATATCTTTTTTTTTTGGCTAAAAAGAGGAAAAATTGTAATACCCTGGTGTGTGGCAGGGTCATAACAAGATAAGACGAGAAAATGGTTACTTAGGTTATACTTAACTATTATTCCAGCTAGTTTCATTTACAAACTCTCTTTCCTTCTGTATTTCATTTCACTTTTGCTCATTTTCCTTTCTCTCTAAGGGTTAGTTGGTTGGGGGTATTAAAGGAAAAAACCATTTTGAAGAAAAGTTACTTTTGGACTGGTCATTGTCCACTGGGTGCAAATAATCTATTACGTTTCCAATAACTAAGGATCATTGATCCTTGAACGGAAGAGATACATAGAGAGAAAGCAAATAGGAGAGAAGCAGACAAGAAAGATAAAAGCCTGTTTTGTGTTACATATTACTAAAGATGGGGTGGTATTGGTTGGGATGATGATGATGAGTGATGGTGACGATGATCATACTCATTTATCCAGCTAAAGGAAATAATATCATTTTTCATTTCCACTTGGTCAACTTTCATTCTTCCATTTTTCCTCTCTCACTCTTTCATGGTGATGATGATGACCTGATCTTGTAGAAGGTGTGTGTTCTCCTGTTGTGTATGTTTGGAAGTGATACCCACACTTGGCTGATTTTTAGTTAGCTTTTCGGCTAATCGAAGCAGCATTATGAGCTGGGTCGGTGTGGTATACTTTTACATTATAATTCTTATATGGACATGTGTGTTTTGGTTTGTATGATCTCCCAGAGCTGGCCTGCACTGGAATGATAGTAGAGAGAAATCGGATGAGAGAGGTTGTTAAAAAAAGAGATCACATTTGAGGAAGAATAAGGTCTTACGGAAGAAAAAAGGGTATTGTCAGATTTTGTTGATGATAACAATTGTGATGAAGGCTGGTGAAGCTTACTTTTATTCTTTGCTTATTGTGTACGGCTGGTAGGGAACTTTCACAAGAGCAAGTCATTTTTCTGTATTTTATCTGTAAAACGCCCTGCCTGTTTAAAATCAGAAATGCAACGCTACTTTTTTCAAAATGCAATGCCATTGCTAAATAGCTTATAAAATGATGGTTATAAAAGCTGACCCATTATTTACACGAATAAAAATGCATAATGTCTTTTAGAATTTCTCAGGGAAAGTAATCAGGTACACCAAATTTACCTGACAGCAGAGAAAGTGAAGTTGAGATGGAGAAAGTTTGCTAGAAGGTCAAAGAAAAATATATGTTGCAGGTAATTTGTACACGAAAGCTAAGCTACATCAATGGAAACAGAAAAAGAGCACAACAAGTAATTTGACCTTAATTGCCTCTTCTCTTGTTCATCCTGCTCTTATCTCTTTTTCTGAAGTTGTGAAGGATTTCTTGGGGTTGTTTTACCATATTATGAAGAGGGAAACGACTACACGAACGACATATACCTTTTTGTTTCATATTATGTATATCCTACTTCGGGTAAAATACATGACGGAGAAAGCTTTCACTCCTTTTTCCTCTCTCCACGTCCCCTTCCGCTGATCTCTCTTCCATTCCATAAGTGGTGGTGGTGCGGTTTATATATTGCATTATTTTGCACTGTGCTCATGCATCAGCACCTTGTGCTTTCCCAGTAAGCTTCCTTTTTCCTACCCTCTTCTAGAAAAAATGTGTTTTCTCTTCTTTCTAAAGATTAGTGCAGTGCGTTGTATGAAATACTTTTACCTGTGTAGAGCCTCCCATAAAAGTTAACGGGAGAAAGCAAAAAAGGTATTTAACTTGTGCACACCATTCTACCTTCATTCCATACTCATCCCTTCTTACTTTCACCACGGTTCACCTCACCGTAATGTTGGGATGATATGTGTGTACATAATATGTAATTCACCTTGTGCAATAATTCCCATCATCCCAGCAAACAAACTCATTTTCTGCTAAATGGGGACAAGGAAAGTGGAGTAAAGCAGCCACAATTTAAACTAATTCTAAGTGGCCAGTTTTTCCTGTTCTCTCCTGCCCTGGATAATTTTTATTTAGTTGTTGAGTTAAAAGGAGAGCAGAGAGATGAGAGAATTGCATTTATTTTTTAGGTGTGTAAATGTAAAAGGTCAAAATAAGGAATAGCAGTTGGAGAAAGCTTGCAATGTTATAATAGTATTACACATATTAAAACATACTTATTTTCTGTACACAGTAATGAGAAAAGTAAGCAAGGATACAATGTAGATACAAAGTTACTTTCTCTTTTACTGTAAAGACGGAATATGACGAGGGAACTTATATGTATGTTTCTCAATTACTTTTAATACTCTCGACTTTTTTTCCTCTCATCTTCTTGATTTCTTTTTTCCTTCTTTACACTCCAATTTTTCTCCATTTCTTCCACTCTCCCTTTTGGCATTAAAGACTTGTGTCGGCTGTCAGCTATCTTTCTTCTCCTTTCAGGTAATTAGCTGTGTCTTGCCTTTTTCCACGTTGCACCTTCTTATTATCACCCTTAATGGCTTCTGATCTAGCTCACTTCACTAATAAATTCTCAATTCCCTTAATTATAGGCGATTTGAGGGAACGGGAAAGAAGCTCTTTTTTCTGCTTGCATGATTATTACAACCAGAAGTAGGTATTTTTTTGATAGCATGTATGTATATAAAAAAGGGGATAGTGAAAGTAGGGGTAAAGAGAAAGTATAGTAGTCTAACGTCTCCTCTGAACGGAGGTTTTCTTGGTTGATTTAATTCCTCTTTTCTTTTTACTCCACTTTGACTTAAGAGATGAAAGGCTTTGGGTTCTGGTCGCCAACGAATGCGGTTAAAGATTATATGTGAACATATGTACGCTTCAGCCAAATGCGTACTTTGACATCTGATGCTTTAGTTTTTATGTACTTCAAGGCCAAAAACATGTGGTGCAACCTTATCCAGCTAATTACGTGTCAACTTTCACGTTCACTTTATGACTTTCACAGTGTCACATAATAAATGTGTAAGTTATTCAGCATGACCTTAACCTTCATCATGTACTACGCATAAGTGTGATTTTCCCATATCGAATTTCAAGTATACATCTGTGCCTTAAATAACCTTTGGCATTTTAAGTATATGAGTGTATTACATAATTTGTAAATCAGACGCAAGCTACCATAATTTAGTTGATGTTATCACCTTATTGACGACACGTACGTTATTCTATGGCGATGTGCTTAAAATATTTTGTGTGAGAATTAAAAACAAAGAATTACCAAGACAATGTCATTTAATACTTTTTAAAGCTGTCTTAAGAATAAATTAATCATAAAGAAAAATGACTGATTACGACGTGATTAATTACTAAGATAAAAATGTTGTCATCTAATTGAGAAATCTGCCTTTTTAGTTGAAATGAAAGCTCGTTTGACGTTTTTATAATGTTATAACTTTAATAGCGACAAGAAACTTGCTACTTTTGTTCTTTTAATTTCAAAGAATGCTGTGAAATTATTGACATTCGTCATCATCATATCACTATCGTCTCATAATTGTGCTGAAAACAATAAGTATTTCCGCTAATATCCTTTTCAAGCTTTTACCTAGGGCAACTAAAAGTTTTTCATATATAATTATAAAAATTAGTATACCCTATCACAACTACAGTTCATAATTTAAGTAGAATTGAATATGAAATAAACACAAGAAACTAGAAAGACCATAACACACGCCTTAAGAAGCCCTTGTAATATTTCATTGTTTGATAGACAACTAAATGGGCCAGAACTAAAAAGCTCGTGAAATAAAACGTACCAACTAAAATGCTTCAAACTGCATTGTATTTTCTTCATATATTCGTTAAGTTATGTATTACACCGAATGAATCTCATCTCGACGTAAAACATGTGTACAAAAAAAGAAAGGCGGAAGGATATAATTAAAAGAGGGAAAGAAAGAGAAAATAAAGGTCTATTCTTTCTCCGTTTTTTTTGGCATTGCAAGACACATATTTTTTTTATTGTAAGGGTAGCAGTGCTTTTCTCTCCATAACTTTTCCCTTTTCTTTTTTATTACTAATTTCTCTCTTTCCTTGTTGGCCTGAGATTTAAGATTAGATTTGAAATTGAGCAAGAGAAATAGAATAAAAGAAAAGAATTAAAGTGAATTCTAACCTTACCCTCTTTCTCTTTTTTATCATTCATTGTCTTTTCATTCTTTCAATCTGAGAAAATGTGGTGGCATCATTTTAATAGAAACCCTACGAATCCCATCCCTTTTGCTTGGTTGACGAATTATTAGGATATAATCATATCTACTTAGGCAATTCTTATAAATTGGAAGCTTTCTTTATATATTTTTACAATTTTTTACCAGCCTGGGAAACTTTTAGATTTTTGTTCTTTATAAGTCGCAATTTTAACCAAAAAAGTCTTGAATGACATGTATACATACACTTCATGGTTGATGTTTCTTTATAAATGAGGACGGATGGTTAATCCGTATATGTAAACATGTAGTCTGACATTTATTGTGATTTAGGCTGTCGTAAAATTAGATCCCGGAAGTGAAATTACTGTGCAACACTATAAATTCCATTCAATTACAATGTTTTTACATACGCTTTTCCTTTCAATCTAGAAAGGGAAAACGGACATAAGTATTTCCCATTGTAATTATGCATTTTAGTCTTGAGTGTGAGTCAACCAACGAAATAAATTTCGCAGTTGCATTCAAGGCGAATGCATTCACGCTGATAATAAATAAACGCATTTGTTCTCCATTTCATTCGTTATGCAGTTTCCCAAGTGTGAATGCTCTCGCCGAAAGCTATTCTTATTAAAACCTTGAACTCTTACCATTTATTTTCCTGGTTCCAAGAAAATCTTTAACGCCAGCAGGATATTATTATTTTGCATTTTCAGCATCTTTCACCCTGAAACGCAATATTACACGGCATGTGCTTTGCAACACCAACAACCTGGAAAATGACTGTGAAACGATAACATTCTCGAAGACAGTTAAAGATGATGAAATTGATGAGATTGCACCTTTTCTCTTTCATTCAATCATTCTCATTTCATTATCTGCCTAATAAGGAAATGCTTAATGTAGCGACAACATAAAAATCAGTATAACTGTCAACGTTGTAATTATTACATCTGTAAATAACACCTGCACGTCCTATAATCTCACCTTGGTTTTTACAAGATACATATAATGAAAAGTTACATATCTACAATAGGGTAAACGTAAGACGGACAACAAACTTGATGATTACATAAAGTAGCTCCTTCTTTCTTGGCACGATACTGCATTGACACAAAATATTATCGCATTGAAAATGAAATGCATAAAATATGCTAACTACTACATCCGGAACTTGATATGCACATTTATACCTTACACAGTCACTACGAGTCACAAATTACACAAGATCTTTGGCCCATGCTAAGGTTCTCACACCATCTTGTTTTCTTTTGTCATTTCATCCCTTCCCATCACACTCTCATACCAAGAGGATATATGCGTTTGAGCAGAAAACAAGCTGAGAAAATCGTGTTGTGTGGTTGTGGAATGCATGTAAGACTTACACATAATATAAATTCAAATCGAGTGAAACGGTTAGAAGAGAAAAGCTTAAGCTCCATCAAAAACTATTTCTAACTGGCTTTTTGGATTTAACATTCTCTCTCCTTTTACCACCTCTCTCCCTGTACTTTCTCTATCTGTGTGTGGTCTTCTCACAGAAATTCGACACTTGTTCAGGATAAGCCCCCGTTACACATATATACATTCAGTCAAGCATCACAACCACATCTTATCCCTTAAAAAGCGTGTGTATACACATAATAGCACAACATTATGCTTTTCTCGTCTTAATACTATGCAAAATCGAGTAATCATAATGTAGGAAACCAATGCAATGTCATGCCATTGTAATACAACACTTCTACACTGCAGTCTTATACGTATAATACTTTCCACCGGGGTGAAACCCATTTCCATTGCTAACAATGCGTAATTACTGCTCATTTAGTATTCCATTAAGCGGCTCTAAGGAAGAGGAGACGACAGAGAGAACAGGCTTCCTTATAATATATTTTGTGCTACTTATGTTTTTGTTACAGACAGAATATATCTGGGTATAATCCAAAGAGTTGTCTCAGTGTTGCAATAAGTTTTTTTTTGTGTGAAGAGTTTCTCCTCTCATACCATGTTACTACCACACTTTCCCCTTGTTTCTCTCAAGAAGATTGTTGTACACTCTCGAAACTGCAATGGTATAATATGATGACACAGACACACACTCTTTAAGTCACTGACTCTCTCTCCCTCTCATCACAAAACTTTTTTTTTCCTTTGGTCGTCCCAACTTCCGTTTACTTTTACGGTGGTGCATATTATGGTTGAATGAGTGAGAGAAATAAATAGAGTGTGGGAGAGAGAAAATGTTGTTTTCACCCACCTCTTCTTGTTTTATGCCTCGGTAGTTTAAACACCGTGTGAACAACTACTATGGATACTATATCCACCACGGATTTTCTCTACGTGATAATAAATGCTCATCTTTCACACACGACAACTCATGAGAATATGTGTAGGTATTTTGTTCTATGATGATCATGTTGTGGTGGTATTATGGAAATTGGACTCTTTCCCTTATACCTCTCATGATAACATGGGGATAATGAATGAATTGGGCAAGCTAACATATTTTCATACGACTTTTTAATTTTTTTCCGGTTGCGAGTTTGTGAAAGTTGTTGTGTATGTGGCCGTGTGACCTTTTTAGTTGTTGGGTGACAGATGCGGAGTAAGAGAGGTGGTGGAAAACCCCATATTTGCTCTAGATATTTACTACGAACAAGAAATGGGATGGTCTTTGTTCCATAACGTAGTATTTTTTCTAATAATTAGGGCTGCTAACCTCAGATATGTTGATATGCATGTATGACACTTGTGTATTTTTCAAGGCATCTTTTGCAGTCAAGGCCTTTGTCCTCATCAATTCCCAAAAGGATTTTCCTAGGCCTTGTCAGCGTTTTTTCCAGGGGAGCCCAACTGCTTTCACAGTCTGTCTGTCTTGTTCTCTTGTTACATACGTGATTACTTGACATCTATTTTTCTCTGTTCGTTTCTTTCACTACTGAGAGAGGTTAGCATAGAATGGACACTGGCGATTTTTCCCGTTTTCCTTTAGTTTGTTAAATGGAAGCTCAAGCTCTCTTTTCTCCTGGATTGATCCGATATCTCAAGTTGGCTTTGGCTTGGCTCAAAGTCTAGTGAAGCCTAATCCCCTGTGTGTGTGGTAGCAGAGTAGGTCTGATAGTTTGGCTTAGTGTTTAAGTGTGACATACGTACGTATGTCATGTAGTATTTAGTATTTTTCTTCTCTGTCCATTTCCTTGGCCACTTTTGGACTTAATCACAAAATAACATACACAGAGAGCAAGAAAGATATGAGGGAAAGAGCCTGACTGAGTGAGGGTATCATCTAGAGGATTATCGAGCTCAAATTGGTGGTGGTTTTCATATGTTGCTCCCAGTCTGCAGTGCTGACATTGTCATCATCATCCACTCCGATTTCCCAGTATGGACTAAATAACATGGTGGTTCTTTTTCTAGGAAAAATTGGAACTAGGAGGAGGATATACGTACAAAAAAATCCCATTAGTATTAAACTCTGTCTCCTTCATTCCTCTGGAGGGTTGCACTCCTCCACTATTCCATTTTCCATATCTTGTGTAAGTCAACATGTGCAATTTGTATCTTACTCTTGTT
>JAHZNG010003989.1:9162-22517 GCA_027744375.1 Orchesellides sinensis | reverse complement strand
CTATCTCAGTTTTTTAGTTACACAGTTGACGACTGTACATCTATACCTTTCTGATTGTAATCAAGAGATTTTTTGCTATGCAAAGTAATCTGCATTTGTAACTGTCAACGTCAACTTCATATACTGAATTTTTCCGTATTAGGTATGTACGTATTGTAAACATACCATAATCTATTTACATGAACGCTAAGTAATTGTGTATTCTACATTATCATTGCATAATAGATACTCTTTATAAAGTTGGCATTACTTATCTATGAGATTTGAAAAACTTCAGGTTTTCAGTTCAAGTCGAAATCATGATTTTTTATAACATTGGTAATAGTATGCGAATGTAAACTGTGCTTTTAATGTGATATATCTGCATGTCATGAGATTTTGCATAAAAATTTTAAATCAGTTTATCGGACTCCTTTAAGTGCTTTCATAATGAAACTTCCTTGCTATATTGCCGGTAACACGTATGCGTGACTCTGATATGAATACGTTCAAGAATATGGAATTAAAAGACAAAATAGTGAATAGTTTCCTGTTTTGTGATAGGATGACTACATTACGTATTTCTTGGATAGAAATCACGCAGGAATGCATTTTATCTGTACATTAGTAATGGACATATAATAAAGACATTATAACATATCAAAAACTATATGTTTACATATCAAAAATATTTTATTTATGATAGTATAAACTCATTGCTCTTCTTCAGCGGATACTTGAGAAACGGGACTGTTTCCGGTGTTATGAGCTAATTAACGCACAAGGATATGACAGACGCTTCAAATTAATGAGACAAGGTGTGCACATCTAATTAGTATTTTATTTTTTAATTAAGAAAACACACAACACGAAACCCGAGTAGCTGCAGTAGTATGATATTAATACGAACGGGAAGCACCACTTACTCCGAGCGTGAGTCGAATCATGAAAAATGTTTTTGTACAGAATCATCCATGCATGCCCGTATATGTATGGACAGATAGAAATAGTAAAGTCGGTATAGAATGATCACATTAGATTCCATGTTTACTTGATATTACGTGCTCCTATGGCCAATGGTCAGTGGCCTAACTGAATTGATGCAAGAAAACAGATCAATTTCGTCTCCAGGGGATAGGAACGTGGGAGAGGAAAAGAAAGCTCCAGCCTGGGTATTTACTTTTCAATAAAAACTAAAAAGAATGAAAAGCAAGAGAAGCACGGTGTATAAAATAGACTGTATAGTGAAGGTATGAAATTGGATGAACTGTCAGAGGAATCAAATAGTGGCTAAATACTATGCTGTTGTTTTCCATTCCTGTGTTCATTCTCCGATATCATCTCTCAGTGTGTATTATGTCCAGGGATAGCGATAGAAGTTTAGCTGATATTTGTTGAACAGCTAGCGGCAGCCCTACATTTATTTTATACCCAGTAAAGTGGTATGAAATGTATATTTGCCGAGTTTTATTATATAAGCTTTAGCAGAATGTATGATTTTCTTGTATGAATAGAAATATTTCTCCTTTTCTAAACTGCATACCTACATACATACGTACATATTTTCCAGCTCCTACGGGTATTTACTACAGTTTCAACTCAGCTTTCGCCCGGCATCGGCGCACTCTCTCAAATAGCACCACTATGATATTCCTTACATAATATATATTTCTCTACTTGGTACATTTGCTGTTGCTTCTCCAGTTCCCAGGTTATTCCTTACATAATATATATTTCTCTACTTGGTACATTTGCTGTTGCTTCTCCAGTTCCCAGCACTTGTCTCAATGTATCGTTCTATTTGCACTGGATGGAGTAAAGCAACCAAAAGAAATAAGACCAAAGGCATGGTAGTTTCTTATATGGGAAAAGCATTTGACTAAATGTGCGATACTGTTTTTCTGGAGCTGGAGACCAAAAGCAACCATCCATCAGAGGTAAAACTCTTGTTTGTTATAAAGAAGGGAAATATACATATACTCAACACAACCAGTGTGCACAGAACACACTTTGCTTTGACTCCTGAAAGAAGCAAGACGATTATATTCTTTACATCTTCTACAATACTTGTAAGGTTCTATCAACTTGCATCTTTGGGTTTTCTGGTATTGCACAGCAGCAAAGAGCCCAAGAAAAAGACTGGTCGAGGAGCTAGGAACGTTCATAACTTGAGGGAGCGCAAACCCTGACTGACTGCTTGAGCGAGCTGAGTGAGTAATGCTGGTCTTTCTTGTTCACTTTACCATAGGATACGATATATTTTATGGAAAAGGGTGATCTCCAAAGTAAAGCAACATTGACTGAAGAAGAAGGTTGCATTGCATTTTACATTGTAATCTCATAGTTTTGTTTAGCCCTCTCGTATCTTACTAAAGAGAGATGTCTGGTCTTCTTGTATGCTTTTCCTTGTTTCCCCTTCTTATACTTTGTTGATCACCAACTACTTTTGCCATACACGTAGTACAAAAGTTTCCTCTAACTTGGTTTGTATGAAGTACATAGAGGAAAACATTCAACTGACGTATGGTTAGTTGGTCTGTAGCTGTTGATAGAGGAGGACCTCACGTCAGTGAAGTTCTTGATTCAGTGTTGCGTACAGAATTTTAAGCGACTTAGACGAACATACACAAAAAAGTTTCAGTTTTGTCTCCTAAGCTAGGAGAGAATTGCTTTAATAAGGTAAATTGACTCAGAAAAGTTTGCGTTTTATCGGTATATTAGAAATTCTATCCTGGTTTTGTCTGATTCGGCTAATGTAAAAAGTTTTCCTGTGAAGGAACATTTTTTGTTGCAAAAAATTTTGGTGTCATTTGACTCATTACAATTTTTTAAACAATGTACAGTGTACGAATACAGATTAAGTCGCACCCTTCGACAAAATGAAGGCATGTGTCTAATCATATTATATCTTATGAAATTATATTCTGCAGCGATAAAAGTGTCTTTTTCACATTTACTTGAAATGCAACCCTTCTCAGATTTCATGCTGACAGGATGAAACCCTAAAATATATATTAATTTAAATAACATTTATAAAACACTGTATTTTAGAGTCGTGTTGAAATATTTAACAAGCATTTCTGTTGTTTTTATTCAGATTTTACGAAAAAAATGACGTGACCGGATCAAGATTACCTCGTCCGCTAATAAATGATACCAGAGAGAGGAGAGCATCCGGCTTTTTTACTCTTGTCTGCCTAAATTAATACACATGTAATACTCTAGCCGAGAACATACACGTCAACATAACTTGCACACAATACATCTCTACATTTTTACATTGTGTGGAGTCTCTCTTGCTGACATTTTAAAACCAAAAATGGAATATTAAGCTGTCTGAATTTTTTGGGATTTGAGTGGGTGATTACAATTTAAAGTGGAGTGTTTGCTTGTGCGTGCCATAATAGAGAGAATGCATGCAACAATTGTGTAACTGGAAAGAAATAATAATTGTATGCATAACATGAGAAAAAAATCTTTTTTCTGTGGAAAGTAAACCTGGAGAGTGGACTAAATGACTAAGAATACCCCTGTAATTGGTCATAATTACGAGGATGACTGTGTGAAAAACATTTACATTTCTTTCCAGTTGTGGCCAACAGACAACAAAGTGAATATTATTTCTCTCGGACGTTATGCAATTCACTCTGCCGTGATAATAATAATACATGATGACTTTTAAACAATAAAACAATTTTTTACAATTCTATACACTTTTCATGCACAGTTGGAATGCAAAACACATTAGTGTGGTGCAGTAAAGCACTTAAAATCGTTTTTCATCTAAAAATAGAAAAAATATAAAAGTTTTGACTACGTCTCATCAATACTATAAAGCATACATAATGTTTGTGGAAAAAGTGGAACATTTCTTCTGGTTTTGAACAAGAGTATAAAAGTAATACGAAGAGCGGCAAAGAAGCCGGCGATAATACCCTTCTATTACTTCAAAATGAGCTTTATGTGTCTCCTCTCTTCGAGAAAAAACTCTTAAGACTTTCTTTTTAGCTCTGCATCGATGTTCCATGGAAGAAGCACGCTCCAAAGAAGAGAATAGTTTTTAATATAATCACCTCGGTAGTTGCCATCATACAAGCATATTGTATATACATTTTGCTCGATTTTCGGGTTTTCGCTTTGATTCTCTTCACATGTTGGAAACCTGAGTTGAAGAAAAACTTGCTCTTTACTCCCTCCAACCGCCCGAACGACCAAAATAGAGTAATAACTCATACATCTCTCGGTTGCAGAAGAGAGTCGCAACGAGAAAGAAAAAACGGAACTGGAGCGAAGAAACAAGCAAGACTTTTTTTCTTGTGGTTGCCACTTTTATAGTGTAGACATACACACATCCACAGAGAGAAAGAGCCAGTTATTAAGGCTCTCACTCAGTTTCTCGGTTTCACTTGCTCTCATCCAATATATTTTTTCCGTCAGTTTTTATGTAACTAATCTGGTGTGTATACTACCACAAACTGGTGTGGCATTATTGAAAAAGGTTAAGGAAGAAAAAGTGTTTGTGTGTGTAGCAAGTGCAGAAGAGTGCATTTTGAGGGAAAATCATACATTTTCGTAAAAGTTGCAAGACTTGCTATTACAGACTAGAAAAAACATACTACTAAAAGTCAACCTAAAAACGAGATTCGCTTGGATGGTTAAAAATTTTCCAGCGTTATATCAAATATAACCATACAGAGACAGTGAGAGTATAAGGGAGACCCCTTCATCTTCAACTTTTCAAGTGTTAAGCCCTAATAATATTTGGATAATATAAAGGAAGCTAGGACACACACACAAGTGACTGGTAGGATATATATGTTGTAGGGAAAGAAGTTAGGGTAAAAGTAGAGGAGAATGTATCTAAGGTACTTTATGGCATGTTTCAAGAAGTCTTTTGAGAGATTCTTGTGAGTGCTCTGTGCTTCTCCTTCTGGATATAAGAAAAAGTAGAAAAGTGGATATATGTGCTGCGTGTAGCAATAAGGCTCTCTCTCTCAAAGAAAAAAGTACATTTTTACTGGATATTACGTTGCAGTAAGAACTGCTGCTGTGCTCTTGATACCAACTACTTTCTACTTCTTCAAATATAGCAACGAATTTTTTGTCCTCCTCCAGTCCATATTATACTCTGTCATGCATACAAAAATCTCTTTTTTTCTTCTAAGCAAAAATGGATGAGAGAAGAGGAAGAGAGTTTTTAGCAAAAAGGCAGGACGTGATGTCCTAGCCGAATAATATTACATTCTCTAGCTCTGTTTAGGGCAGGAAGGTCCATAAAAGGATCAAAAGGAGAAAAAGAAGAAATCCAAGAAGAATATAATTCTTTCAAAGAGAAAGAAAATGGCAAGGAAAGGAGAGCGGGGAGGAGATGGACGGCTGAATAATAAAGCCGGTATTGAGGAAGATGAGGATTTAGCTTGTGCAAGACTGAGCATTGGAACTGTAAAGGAAATAGGCAAAAACAGTTATTGTCATCGCAGTAGCAAATCCAGCAGTCATCGCTGGACAAAATCAATGTTTCAACCACTGCCATTATTCTCCACTTTCTCTACGATCCTCATCCTGTTGCCAGTCTATCTGGGATTATTAAGTCAAGTAGGGATTTTTGGAGGTGTGGAGGGGAATAGTGAAATTGAATCGTGTGTATTGCAAACACGCTCATCATCGTCTAGTAGTAATATTGCAAGTGGAGTTGGTGGCAGTGATACTCTTGGCTATTATGCTAGCTCATCAGTGCAAAATAATAATAATGGTGTTGGTGGTGGTATAAGTGGAGCAGGTGCTAGTGGCAGCAGTGCTAGCGGTGGTGGTGTTGTTGGTGGTACTAATAATGGTCTTCTTGGTGGTGGCAACATCATCAACAATAATAATGAGCCGACTCTTGTTGCTGCAGATCCTCACTCAGTGATTTTCTGTCAGATTCGCACGCTCCATCCAGACCTGGATGTGGAGAACTTGACATCTTCCATCACGTCTCTTGGCATTGGCAATGGAGTGCAGCAAGCGTCATTGGATGTGAGCTCGATAACAAGGCTAAAGCTTGTCTGTAATGATGTGCTCTTCTTTGAGAGCACTGTGAGCCCAGGTCAATTACGAAGTTTAAGTGAGCTCCATGACTTGACAATTGACAAGTGCAAACTCAAACATTTACCTAGTGAGTTTTTGGCTGGGTTGAGGCATTTGAGGAAATTAACAATCAACACCGGAAATTCAGACTGGGCTGCGAGATCATTAGAACTTTCACCTGGAGCTTTGGCGGATGTGCCTCAACTTCGGCATTTACATTTGGGCTATAATCATATGTGGAACTTGCCGGAAGGAGTGTTGTGCAAGCTGGGTTCGCTTCAGTCTCTCAACTTGACACATAATCTTTTGAGTGATATTGATGATCTTGGTTTGCCAGGAAGGCCGGCGCTGGGAAGTGTAAAAAATTCTGCGGAATATGAGCTCCCATCATCATCATCATCCTCGTTGGCAGATGTATCTTCCTCGTCTAGTTCTACTGGGGGGTCAGGGTTATCATGCTTGACCGAACTGAAGTCTCTCGATTTGTCATCTAATTCATTGCGAACTTTGGGAAATCATAGAATGGAGCATTTGAAGCGCCTTCAAGATCTCCGTCTTGATCATAACTGGTTGGAGGAGTTGGAGGATGATGCACTTTCTGGCCTGGGACAATTGAGACTTTTGAATTTATCATCCAACAGACTTGTAGCTCTTCCGACAAAGTTGCTTCAGCCTTGCAAACTTTTACGAGAGTTGGATTTTCGTAACAACTCTCTTGCGGCATTGTCTCCTGGTCTTTTGAATGGGCTTGAGCATCTCCAAGTTTTGGATTTGTCAATGAACTCCCTTACAAGCCAGTGGATTACTGCGGAGGCTTTCAAATCTTTGGTACGTTTGGTCATTCTCAATTTATCTCATAATCAACTGACTCATCTCGCCCCGTCCACATTCCATGACTTGTATACGTTACAAGTGCTCGACTTGGGAAATAACCTAATTTCCTCAATTGCTGACGGTACATTTGCTCCCATGAGCAATCTTCATTCACTCAACTTAGCCAAGAATCGACTCGTAACCATAAATTCCAATATGTTTAATGGACTCTACGTCCTCCATAAATTGATCTTGGACTATAACCAAATTGCCAGCATCCAACTTGGTGCTATGAAGAACTGCACAAGTCTGCAAGATCTTGGGCTTGTTGGAAATCATCTTCAAGATGTACCCCAAGCATTGCGAGGACTCCAACTGTTGAGAACACTGGATTTGGGTGAGAATAAAATTTCTTCTTTGCATAACGACTCGTTTCTTGGGATGGGTCAACTGATTGGACTCCGACTTGTTGACAATCAACTGGAAGAAATCCCGAAGGGTTTATGTGACCCCGTGAGTCGTCTTCGAGTTTTCAATGTGGCCCAGAACAAAATTTATAAAATATCATCCCAAGCTTTCATGAAATGTCCGGAGCTTCGTGTGCTCAGACTTGATTCCAACAGACTGGAAGCTATACCGCCCACTTTGGCTCCTCAATTACCTAACCTCCTGTGGCTCAACATTTCCGAGAACAATATAAAGCGAGCTGATTACACCCTACTCCCATCTACATTAGAATGGCTGGATGTAAGTCATAATCAATTAGAATCTCTTGGGGGTGCATGGTCCACCTTCAACAGCGCAAGCAGCTCTTCTGGCAATGGTGGTGGCGCTGGTACCACTGGAAATAATAACGGGAATAAAAATAATATCAGTAATGGGAAAGGGAATCTTAATAGCCTGATTCATCCGCGGTCAGGAGGATCTTCTCATCAGCACAATAATGTTCCACATAGTAGCAATCATCATCATAGCCATCAAGGATTTGCTGACCATCCAAATGCTCGACTTCGTGTTGTAGACGCATCCCACAATCAACTGACACAGTTGGACCATCACGCAATCCCACCACATATTGAAGTACTGCGAGTGAGTCATAATCGTCTAAAAAGAATTGCTCCTGACACATTTGGTCGGTCATCCAATTTGCGACGTGTTGAGCTGATTGGCAATCAATTGGAAAATATTCCACTGAATGCCTTACGTCTACCACCGGTGACAGCAGGGAAAGCTCTTCCAGAATTTTTTCTTGGAGGTAATCCATTTCTTTGTGATTGCGAGATGGAATGGCTCACAAGGATCAATCAATTGAGTGCATTACGCCAACATCCCACAGTACTTGATTTGGATGCCATTGTATGTCGTTTAGCCTATAGTCGTACTATTACCCATATTCCACTGCCAGACATTCAGTCTCAACCCGTACCTTGTTGAGATCGGGCTGGCAAGAAACCAATGGAATTGTGATTGTCAGTTTCTCCATCAACTTTACGGTTGGGTTACAGATAACTCAAGGAAAGTGGTTGATTTAGTACAACTTCAATGTGTGTGGAATACAACACATAAACCTGGACCTCATCTTATTGACTATAATCGAACTTGTGGATCTTCATGGGCTCTCATGGGGATTCAGAATGGATTCGATTTCACCACACTGTCCCCACTTCCTCTGGCTCTTGCTTTCGTCTCCCTTGTGACTTTGCTAATTTTAGTTGTGGCTCTTGTTATCATCTGCCGAGAGAATTTGAGCCTATGGCTTTTCACCAGGTTTAATGGATTCCGTCTCTGTACTGGTGCTGACTATGAGGATGACAAGTCGTATGATTCCTACCTGATCTACAGTCAGAAGGACGAAGAGTTTGTCGCACAAAGGATTGCAGATGAGCTTGAGACCAATGACAATTACCGACTATGTTTGCACTACCGTGATCTCATTTGCGAAACTGGAGACTTAAAAGAAATGATGATTGGAGCTGTAGAAAATTCAAAAAGTGTCCTGATAATCCTATCTAGAAATTTTCTCCAAGGAGAATGGTCATCTGGAGAGTATCGCAGTGCTTTCCACGCAGTTCTCAAAAAATCTCAAAGGGCAGGTGGTGGGAGCATCTCTGGTAATAAGTCGCCACCAAAGAAAATCCTCATTGTGTTCATTGAAGATATTCCCAAAGTTGAAATCAACCCAGATATTCGCTCGTGGGTGCGGCATAATAAAATTCAAATCATCAAATGGAACATCCATTCTACCGATTACGGGAAAAATCGTAAGTTTTGGAATAAACTAAAATTCTCTTTGCCTGACCCATCTTCCCATTATCATTCAAACATTACGAGTAACACAACAACCACTTCGGCATCATCCGGAGAAGGTCATAATGGAATCATGGCTACCTTAAAGTACTCAACGACAATGCAAGGAGATTCACATCTTCATCATCCTATTTCTCATTCGCATACTATACAACACCATCATCATCCGCATCAGCAAATTATTGTAGATGAATCTGGGCGATTTACAACAATGACTGCTGCAGCTCCATCATCTGCAACAAACACCCTCAATTCCACAAAATACTGGCCTTACGGTGCTACAAACTTTGTAGCACTACCGCCTAAGTACCAACAAAGCCACCACTCCTCCAGTGGAGGAGGTGGAAGCCATCCTCCCAGTGTAAATAGTCCGGGCTCTGCTCAAAGTCTCCACTACCATCCACCACTTCCACTGTCAAACCCTCCAAAGTCACCCCCATCCAGTCAGTCAACAGACTCAACAACAACGACAATGGCGGATGATGCGCCGTCCTTAATGAGCCAACTAACAATGGCCAGTTTCCACATGAACTCCAACGGACATCATTCTAGTAATAGTGTATTATCCGCCACAAAATCTCCGGTGCCAGTGCCAAAGTCCTATTCTTCTAGAAATAATTTAGTTCATACGCCAAGCAGTAGTAGTAACAATAACAGCAGGGAAAACAGTGCTAGTGGTAGTAACAGTACAACGAGTAACAATATGAGTAACAATGGAGGGGGAGGAGAAAGCTACCTGAGTATAGAAGGTGAACATGTTTATTCCACTCTGGATCCTCCAAGTCCACAACCTATTCAACAAACGATGAGTCTGAGTCAAAACATTTTAGGTAACAATCTTAGCAATTGTGGGGGAAGTGCAACAAACTTTCTGAACAATATTCACCTCCCTAACGGTTACACTTACCAGCCACAGTCCAGTCTGAATCACCATCCTCACCAGCAATGGCATGGCAGTAGCCATTCGTCTCCACACCATCATCTATCATCTCCCGGTGGCAATCATCATCAACAGACTGGAAAGCATCACCAACAGGTCATGTCCAGTTTTGTAGGAACTGGCACTTCCACCTCGGGAAGTGGTACTGGATCCAAAGGCTTTAAGCAAAAAGATGGAAACAACCCTGTGCAGACTTATTTGGTGTGATGTGATAACTTCTAATTTAGCAAATGTAGGCGGAATTGTATACACGAAGGACTTTATAGTATATAAGTGTGTAGGTTTATTTGGTACTAGGACTTCGTATAAAATCGGGTTTTATAAGCTCTTCCGCCAGTGTTCCACAAATAATTTAGTCATTTACCTTTTCAACGTCATCCGGAAGCAGCGAGCGCTCCTCCAGGATGTCCCTGACGAGAGCAACTATTCACGAAGACCGAACTAACGTAACCCTGTAAGTTTTTAAATACGATAATAATACGTATGCGTGTAGAATTCGATAAAATATTTGGAATTTAATTAGCTAATTAGTTGTTTACATAACTAACACTATATTATCATATTGTAGTAGTAGTGTTTTATATCTCTGCGCGTATATACAGAAATTATAAACAACACTCATGAGAAATACAATCTTCCTCAGTAAATATTTATTAGTAGCGGGGTAATATTCATTACTGAAAATGTGTACGATAAAAAGCACTCTCATTTCGTTTTCCTTCTTCTCTCGTGCCGTGTCACGATCCAGTATTTAAGCACCCAAAAAATTGTAATAATACAACACAACAACTACACACTTCTGTTTTACGACCTTCATCAAAGGACGCTAATTAAATTCACAGTGTAGTCGTTATATTCCGTTATAAGAACACAAATACAAATAACAGCAACAGCTACTTAAATTTGATAATGTGCTTACACGTTAACGCATTCATAAAACGATACTATCTGACTAGAAGGTATGCAATTTAGACCTTAGCCATTGTCTCCCTTACAAATTTTAATATTAAAGTCTACATTATTATAAGTCGTCAAGTCATTCGCATTCCAATTGTTAACAGTAAACGCGAGGTCAATATATTTGGGGGTACTGAATATTTTCGTAAAGCTGTAGATCGATAAACATGAAAACCTATTCAAAGTAAATCGCCAAATACAGAAACACTTCGAGCTATTTATTGAATGAATGTGGAGAAAGAGCAGTTTTAATATTTGCGTTACAGAGTTTATAATGATAATTGAATGAGTTTAATTCAAAGTGAAACTCTTAAGCGTGACGTGGTATTCTTTTGAGGATTAGATTGCGTGGAAATATTCCCAAATCCGATATTTTTATCAGTTTTTTATAACCGTATCTATGTATACATTAATTACTGTAACCAAATGCTGAGAATTTGAAGATTTATACGCATATATGATTAGCCGTTTGATTGTGAAAAACTTTAATAGCAGACTGATCCCGTTTTCATTATAAGTTATTACTGTACCAAATAATGTATGTCATATGAAGTGAAATAATTTTATTTTAACTAAGTTTTTGTCTTTCTCAAAGTTTTATATTATTTTTGTCAGAGCATTTTCCTTTTGAAGAATCATTTCTGTATAATGCAGTCCAGCAGGTGCCGTAATTCAGTACAGTTTTAAATAATATACATTCGTGCAACATGCAGCGTTTTTATAAAATCCCAAAATTTTATTGTTCCAAAATGGTTTCCTCTTGAAAGCTATTCATCATACTGCAATTCGCTCTAGTAATCAAACAATTTTAGTTTTAAACTGTAACTGTAACAGAAACTGATACACCTTTTTTAACAAAAAAAAATTCAAGGTATGGCTTGGACACAATAAAAAAAAGTGGCTATCTGCCGTTGCTGCTGCATGTCGTGCGTTTTATATGATTTGATGATGTATCCGTTCTGGTCATGGTGGATTTTGATTTTTACAAGAAACCCGAGAGCCTTCTTGAAGCCATGCTGGGCACAGTACGCACACGAAATCATAATTTGGGTGGATGACAGTGATACATAACACTATTCGTAATATTTTTATGTTCTCAAACTTCCTTTGCATTGACCTTAAATATGACTAGCTCTATTTGAGTATTATACAACGGTGTATAATGCTTCAAAAGTAAAATGCCTAAATTATTTCAGATTTAAATATTTTATTCGGGTTTTCATTTAAAATATTGATTGCGTGTTTTATGTTTTAGCAATTTAATGTTTTTTGTCTTTGTCTTATTTAATGCTTATTGTGTTGCTTTTGTCAAAAATTATTACATTACTTAAAAATTATAAAAGTACATAGTTCAAATAATGTATGAGTAAGGAAGAATAAAGTAGTAAGTCAAGGTAAAGCTTATAAAAATTGAAAAGTCAGAAAACTCGTTCGTTTAGCTTTTTTCCGTATAAGTTAGGAACATTATAAGAACGCCCGTTTCGATACAGAACTACTAAAACAGCTTACAGTAACTGAATATTACTTGGTATATTAATAAAAATAAAAATTACATTATAATATTCACATTTAGTAAATTAAACCATACATGTAATGGTAAGTATGTAAATTTCCCGAAAGCGCAAAGAACCGAAGTTTATAATTATCTGTTATTACACGTATAGGCAGTATAACTTAATGAAGGTGAGTAATTTTTACTGCATTGCTAATAAAGGAATAATGCAACATAATTAGTAATTAAAAGTGCAAATGAATTGTTATTAAAGGAAAGAATCTGTATGATAATTAACAAAGGGGATCTTTTTGGTAATCAAAGTAAACCAAATTACTTGTTACAACTATTTATCTAACCACAGAAAATACCTCTCCGATTGTCAGCCATATAAATGTGAAACCCAAAATGTACTCCAATTATTAGATTCGCATTTTTGTTCAATTTTTTTTTATGAATGTGTATTTCGTATATAAACTACTGCATAAAAATGTACTAAATATTACCAATTAACATAAAAGTAAATACAAAACAAAGCATGAAACTCTGCGTGGAAATGATAAAGAATGATGTTACGACAAAGCTTTTCGTGCAGGAATGGTTCCTTATAAGTAATTAACGATTAATTAATTATACTTGATTAAAAAATGAAAAATGATATAAAAACGTGAAAACAGAATGAAAAGGAATAAATCAATGATGAAAAGTTGAAAAATAATACTTTATTCGTATTTTCAGCCTTTATACACTTTCTTTTGTGTGAACAACTTGTTCAAAATGAGATTCATAATTATTATTTAG
>JAHZNG010003988.1:0-10873 GCA_027744375.1 Orchesellides sinensis | reverse complement strand
CAACGACAATGTGTCAACCCATGCGACAGATATGTATGCCAAGATCCAAATGAATATTGTAGCAGCAGCAAGAGTGGTCAACCCCAGTGTCAATGTCTTGGTTGTAAATGCAAGGTACTTCAACACAACCTTGCTTGGAATCATTAGGATCTCCCTTGTATCTTCCACCAGGACATTGACACTGAGCTGCGTGATTGTTGGAGACGCACACAGCACCAGGACCACATTTCACTGTGTCACAAACAGGGACGCACTTGTGGCTATCCCCATTTTTCACACAAATCTCACTTTCTAAACACTGAGCATCTGAAGAGCACTCATCCTGCTTGGTGGAGTAGCAGCCATTTCTATCATTTGGATTTCCAGTGTATCCTGGAAGACATTGGCAGGTTGGAGCGTGGTTTATGGGGACGCACTCGGCGTTACTGGCACAACTGATGAAATTGCATGTGGGGCAGTTGGCAGGAGCGCAGACGGGGGTACAACGGAGTACACCCAATCCGTCTGGCTTACATGCTTCGCTGGTGGCACAATCTGAATCAATTCTACAGTCTGGGAATGCTGGTTGCTCACATTGGGAAGTTTGAGGGTTGCGTACAAATCCTTCAAGACATTGACACTGGGGTTGACCACTCTTGCTGCTGCTACAATATTCATTTGGATCTTGGCATACATATCTGTCGCATGGGTTGACACATTGTCGTTGTCCGTTAATGTCAGGTTGACATACAAGATTTCCGGCACAGTCTGAGTTGACGTCACAAGTGTGTTCCTTTACACCTGTTACCTGACATCCCAATCTAAGGTCTGTTGGGTTGCCTACATATCCATCTTGACAAATACAGGCGGACCGGTGGTTTTCACTGACACACAGGGCATTTGGACCACATTGAATTCTTGTACAGGAATTTATACATTTTCGGATGCCATAACTGACTGTGAAGCAAATTTCTTCGGAGGCACAATCTAAATCATTTCGGCAGCTTTCTGACTTGCATCCTACTTGAGGATTACCAGTGTATCCGGGAGCACACACGCATTGGCCTTGGTTACAGATGGCATTAGGGCCACAAGACACCTTTGAACAGAGATCTTTGCAAACTCCCTTTGTACAAGTGAATCCCTCTGGACATGGTGTCCTGTCATCACATTTGCATTCAGTTTTCTCACAGTTGACAAGATTGGCTGGTCTTTGGTGACAGTACTCAAATGGATTTCCGAGAAAGCCGTCTCTACAACGACAGTCAAATCTTCCTGGTTGGTTGATACAAACAGCGTTTTGTCCACAAGCATTTCCTTGACATTCATCAACGTCATCACATCTCACGTATGGATTTCCAAGGTAGCCAACTTCGCAAACGCACTCCACTGACCCTCCAACCTCACGGCATTCAGCGTTTTGACCACATTTAGTAGAAGTACATGTTCTGTCTTGGGCTCCACAAGCTTCATAGGGATTTCCGGTTGTTCCTTGGTTACAAACACACATGGTCACTCCACCTTCTCCATACTCGCAATGAGCATTTTCTCCACAGTTGGGTCTACAAACTGGTTGTTCAGTTGCTGTTGGCGTTAAAAAACAAAGCAAAATTAATTTAATTCCTTCTGATTAATTATTTAATATTTAAAAGATCATTTTTTAAACTTACGAGGTACGCATTTAAGATTTGGGTTTCCAATATAGAATGGCAAACAGACACACTGGTTCGTATTTTTGTCACAGGTTGCCCCATAACCGCAAACCACATCTTCACAACGCTCCTTGCACCTTCCTCCAACACAAATCTGTGGTTCCTCACATGGATTATTATGAGAGCAAACTTCCGGGCTACACTGTCCTCCAGGGAAGGGGTTTCCACTGAAGCCATCCGAGCAAGCACAAGTTGGTCCATCAACTGTAGCAATACACTGAGCATTAGCACCACAAAGGACACCCTGGCAAGCAGAGACACACTTGTCATTTGGCCCCTTCTCAAATCCTGGTAAGCATCTACACCACGCGGCGTGACCTTCAGGTTCACAAACAGCATTCTCTCCACAAGGTATAGCACCATTTCTCCCTAAATTGTGTAAAAATTACGATAATTAATAATTACTTCATTTTATAATGTAAATTTAATTGGTTGCATTTGTTTACCTGCTGCACATGGATTTACGCAAGTTCCGCTATCACATTTTAATGGATCAGGACATTCCTTATCAAGCCTACATTCCGTTTTAGAAGCTTCACCCTTGCATCCCTCAGGTCCATGAGACTCATCGCACTGAGGTGGTGCAATGGCCTTGCAGCCTGCCTTATATGGAGCGTCCTCATTTGGTGAGGCAGCCACGAAACCGGCTGGACATTCACAGTTGAAGCTACCCGGTTCATTACGACAGAATGCACCCTCTCCACAAGGTGAGCTGGCGCACTCGTCAATGTCAACACAACCAAGGGATCCGGATGGGGTACCAGAGAAGCCAGCCTTGCACAGACATTTGGCTTCACCGTTAATCAACATGCACTCCGAGTTTGTACTGCATTGGACTTCATCGCAAGGATCTGGAAAATAAGGAGGTTCACAATGCCCCATATTTTATATTAAAATTCAGTTTTCACACCTTTAATTGCTAAACTACATGTGAAAATATATATCTACTTACGTCTACAGTCAGCACCAACATTAGGCTCTGGACAGAGACACTGTCGACCTTGAGGGTCACAGAAGGCATTTCCGGGACAGTCATCATTTCCACTACATTTAATCACTTCCGTACATTTCACTTTAGGATCAGGATCTGGAATAGTGCCTTCAGGACATGAGCAGTCGTATGTTCCAGCAGTGTTGGTGCAAGTTGCTCCAATACCACAGGCATTGGGACGTTTGCATTCGTCAATGTCAACACATGCCTTCTCAGCATTTCCAGAGAATCCAGGGGGACAAGCGCATGAAAAGGAGCCTTTAGAGTTGGTACACAATGCCCCACTTCCACACATTCCATTCGGCCCATGCATTTTGTCACATTCGTCGATGTCTAATAAAAAATTATTGTTTTAAATGAAAACTTGCTGTTTATAATTACCTTAATAGTGGACCGTGATCATTATCATCATCATCCTCATTAACTTACCCATGCATCCTGCAGTAATATTCTTGGGGTCGTAGGACCATCCATCTTCACAAACACAGAATGTTTCTGGTCCATCCAGTTTACAGAAAGCGTGAGGTCCACACACAATTCCTTCGCAAGGTGCTAGTTTACGAATAAAAATATAATATGCGTTATGATTTATGGGGGATGCTGATGAAAAGATTATTTAAGCGTTAATAATAATCTCTACACAAAAAAACAAGCTTATTAGCATATTACCCATTATCCATAATATAAAGAAAAAGTATAAAAATACATTAAAATTTCTTGGCCAATGAATATTTTTGGAGGGTAATATTCAATACATGATTTATTCCTGAAATTGTTATGCACATAAAATATCATCTGCCTAAAATGCCATCACAAGTTTAATAATATTATGTAAAAAAGCCTTTTGAAAAAGTTCGTGCAAGTTGTAAATATATACAAAATCCTTTTTTACGGAGACTCATATACTGATTCATAATTTTCTCGTTGTCAAAGCATACAAAATATATTCCACACCTACCTAAAGAAAGAGTAAATTTTTTCGTTGTAGTACTTAGTTTTCATGGCCTTTGCAAAAGTAAATGCAATAACGACGGAAAATGCCCGTTATGTTCTCATGAAGAACGGGACACTGATTCATTTGTATATTCACGTTTAAAAAAAATAGCCACACATCTTTTCATTTGCACAAGAAAAAACGAGAATTCTCACGATAAAAGGGTTGCATACTTTATAAAGGGTATAAATGAAATGTACATGTTTGCATTTGATACATATGCACAAATGTGGTTTTTTATATATTAAATAACTGCGCTTTTATTTTGATGCTCTCCCAATAAAATAAAATATTCACAAATATTTTTAGACTAAAGCTCATCTGTTCGAATGCATTCTCATCGTTATTGCAATTATCATCCTAACATGACCAAACTGCATCTTTCTTTAATTAAGTTACGCAAGGTATCTGTATATTTCCTTTATTTACAAGTTGTGAATAATTAATCCCTCCGTTAAGTCGACGAGCCTAGTATTTTTCACA
Organism: Orchesellides sinensis; assembly: GCA_027744375.1. NCBI lineage: Eukaryota > Metazoa > Arthropoda > Collembola > Entomobryomorpha > Orchesellidae > Orchesellides > Orchesellides sinensis. The sequence continues at coordinate 6,714 of JAHZNG010003988.1, read as the reverse complement.
CATAAATGTCACATTGCTTAATGACTATCCCTAACCCTTTCTCTCTAATATTATGAACTGCTCATGTGTGAACAACTAAACAGAAAAATAAATTAAATTAGTTTATGCATATATTTTTTTTAAAGCGATTACTTAATGCTAGGGTTAGTTATTTATTCTCAGTTAATGTGAATATACTAGATAGCGGTCGCTAATAAGGTGATGATGTGATGAAGGTTTTAAATGTCATCGTCAACATGTCATAATAACATAATAAAATACTAAAAATACATGTCATGCACACATGCACGATAAACTCCATTCCTCCATTGCATCTATTTTTTAAGGCTAAAATATATATACTTCTGGGGCTCATGCACTTATGTCGTCGCTCATCCTTATGCTAATTTGTTGACAACCCCTTTCATCCTCACGACAGTAATAAGTTGTGAACTTTGCGAAGACGGGTTACACTAATAATTTTTATGCGTTGTGTGTGCGCGCATGTATGTGAATCTTTGATGTAGTGTTAAATGGTAATAAAATGCATGAATTAGTGAAGGTGTGTGTCTGTCTCTCTAGGTATGTAGTAAAAAATTCCTGAGGGGATGGTTCATATAATATGTGTCGTAACGTAACAGTTATACATGCTTATCGTGTCCGTTTGAAATTAGTAAAAGTAACATAATGGTAATAAAATGCATGAATTAGTGAAGGTGTGTGTCTGTCTCTCTAGGTATGTAGTAAAAAAAACTCCTGAGGGGATGGTTCATATAATATGTGTCGTAACGTAACAGTTATACATGCTTATCGTGTCCGTTTGAAATTAGTAAAAGTAACAATAACGCTAATAAGTATAACTGTATATAAAAAAGTGCATGTTTCTGTACAAAATAAAATGTGTTTAAGTAATAATGTGTATAATGTATGTACATATTATAACAAATACTAAAAATTAGTTAGTGTATATCAAGTATCAAGTGTTTTTTGTATATATGTTATGTGTGTTGTGTTGTTTACTCACGCATGCAAGTGTCAAATGGATTCCCAACAAGTGGGAGTGGACATTCACATCTGTATGTTCCAGGTTGGTTTATGCATTTGGAATTAGTTCCACATGGAAACGGTAGACTCATGCATTCATTAATATCTGTCATAATATATATATGAAGGCATGCATAAAAAACTGTCCGATTCAAGAGTCATCATCATCATCATATCACTTAGCATTAATTCTCATTCTCATAAAAAATGTGTTGTATTGTGTTAATTTTGTTATGTAACAATCAACTGCATTGTTAGTTCAGCTGCACTGAAAATTGTCAATATTACTTTCGCTTGTGAAAAAAATCCTACCTTTGCATGGCTTGGCTGGAGGTGATCCTCTAAATCCAGTGCTACACTCACACCTGAAGCTTCCCGGAGAGTTGGTACAGAGTGAGTTGGGCCCGCATGGATTTGTCTGGCATTCGTCAACATCAACACATTCGGCCTTGTTGGCTCGGAACCCATCTCGGCAGAAGCACTGGCCTTGAACACACTCGGCATTGTTGACACAGTCGAAGTTTGATTGACACACGGTTGTAACATCAACCTATGTCATGATTGCATTTAAAATGGTATGCATTAATATGATGACGCAAGAAATGTATTAGACTTCTCTAGTTTTTACAGTACCCCCATTAAAGTGTCGGAGGTTCATGTTATCCTTATCAATTGTACAATTTATTGTAATTTATTCAACCTCTTTCTCCTTATCATATCAAAAGATCATTGTTGGCACATTGGCATTTTACCTGTTCGCATGCAGTTCGGGCATCAGGTTTTCCTGTGAAGCCTTGTGGACATCGGCAGGTATATCCTGGGGAAGCGTTTTCACAGATAGCGTGCAGTCCACATGGACGATCAATCGTGGTACATTCATCAATGTCTGTGTGGACAATTGTTAAGATTAGTGGAGACTCGATACTTGCCAAGAGAATCAACATTTTTAACATGAAAACACGTCAGCATGATCAAAAAGTAAAAAATGTACTTCCTCGAGGAATATGTAATCAATTTATAAGCATCCTGTGTGAATCGAAAAATGCGAATTTAATGTAACGACAAAGGATGGATAAAGTGAGGAATTTGATTATGTTTTTTTTGTAATTTTAATGTAATTATATAAATCAGGCGAAAAAAGTCAGTTTTCAGTGTCACATTGAGAAAAACAACGTGAGACTTGACATTTGTTGGGAAGACTATTAAAGTGCAATAAATAATTTTGCTGGGGACATTTAATCAGTCAAGTTCAGCTTTAGAATGGGTGATTTGAGTGTGTTATGTACAAAATGGTATCGTGCTGGTATATAAATACAGTGTCAACATGAAAGTGTCATAGGGGTGATTTACTGTTCACTTTGGGAAGGTGATTAAAAGTTAATTATTATTGTTGATTGCAGTAGTACTTGTTCTACTGTGCATTGTTAGGTTATCATTTTCTGATTACTATTCTAGTGGGTCATTCATGACCACTGAATTTATAATTACTTCTACTTTTTTTCGTATTAAAAGCTGGTAAGCAAAATTATTTTGGGGGGTTTTAGTGTTTTTTACACGTATTTTCAAGGTTGCACTCAGAACTGATGCAATAAATATATTTACAAATAAATTAAATTAATAACTAATTGACGAATCATGCCTGGGTTGTGAGTTATATACTATTATTTGGTAGTAAATTGTATTAAAAAAGGCATAAGGTTACTAACCAACACATTTAGTGTACGGATCTCCTGCGAAATCTTGATGACACACACAGCTAAAGCTACCAATCGTGTCAATACAGTCAGCATTTTCGCCACATGGGCTTTTTGCACATTCATTTACATCTATTGTACAAATGAAATTAAATACATTTTGTTACAAACGGTTATAAACGACAATTAAATTCGCTCATGCGAAATAAGTGCGCCGCCAGAAACAAAGAGGCTCAAGTTTAGCATGCAGATTACTCCATTCCCATTTTTTTAAACAAAGCATCTAATTTGTAGGTGACAAAACGGCCATCTGGCCTATTCACAATAGTATACAAATACGTTTTGAAATTTTTTCAAAATATAAAAATTGACCATAGTTTTGTAACCCTGTATTTAATTAGCACTACAAAAAAATATTTCACAAGCTGAAAGGATTAAAAAGGCGATAAAGCATTCCCCCAAAATTAATATACATGGCAAATGTCATACTTTCACAAAACTGATAAGGCTCTCCAGCAAATCCCTTTGGACATAAACATTTGTAGGATCCTGGCACATTGAAGCATTTTGCATTGACTCCACAAGCAGTGCCAGAAACGCACTCGTTAATGTCTTGACATTCTTCGGTGGGATTGCCCTCATAACCTGGCTGACACTCGCAGCGGTACGAGCCAGGTGTGTTAATACAAACGGCCTCCTTACCACAAAGCTCTGAGGAGACGATTGTCTCATTCCCACCTCGAGAGCATTCATTGATATCTAAAGTGCATTTTTAGTTTTGGGTTATTTACATATTTAAATAATTAACTATTAATTTACAGTAATTAAATATTACAGGCAGTTATTATTGATTGTTTCACAAAATCTACAAAAAGTGTTTATGAATGGATGTTTTGGTGGGGGATGATGTGGGAAATCATGTAATGCAACGAAGAGGGGTGGTTTTTTTATGCAATTTTAGTCAAACCTGTGCATGATTTAGTGGGATCTCCAAGATAGCCATCCTTGCATACACAAGAGAAGCTTCCGGGTGCGTTAACACAGGCAGCGTTCTCCCCACATGGATTGGCAAGGCACTCGTCAATGTCAACACAGCCAGTGTTCGGGTCACCAGTGAAACCTTCTGGACATTCGCAAGTATGAGATCCTCTAAGATTTGTACAGCGTGCTCCTTGACCGCAGGCGTTGTCACGTTCGCACTCATTCACGTCCACACACTAAATGAGTAATCATATTATTGATTTTTTGCAATTATTATCCCAATTCACCTTTGTGTATTTATCCAATTTTGTAGTCCTTGCTATTTTCAACGTCATGACAAATGCCACGACTTGATACACATTTCGTGCTTGGTTCATGTGCATATTCCTAATTTTTTGTAGCCTTTATTAAGTCTTCAATGATTTCAGTCTTGTAATTGTGAAAGTAGTTTGCAATGATTTTTTTAACTTTGAAGAAGAGCAAAATGATAAATGATATTATTATTGAGTATTTTTTAAATTACAGAAATTGCATTTTAATATTTTATCTGAGAGATCGGCAGATGAGACGAATGATAGATACACAGTAAATTATCCCTGCAAATCATCAATTTCCTAAAATACTATTGGAACAATCGTGAATAATAACAGCCTTGTAATATACTACTATAACCAATGTCTATATCACCATGTAATTTTGAAAGGCCTAGCATATTCATTCACAAGATACACTTTCATGAGCTACTACGGATTGGATTGACATAATGGCGTAGGATTGTAATTCCGGATTTTGCAAAGAAATGCTGTGTTTATAATTATTAATGAAATGTCAATAAACACATTACCTTTTCATAGGGATTCCCCTCGAAACCGTTTTGACAAGAACAAGTGTAGTTCCCTGGTACATTCTGACAGATCGCATTTTCTCCACACGAGTCAGGGGACTTGCATTCATCAATATCTATCGAATATGAATAATAAAAAGGTCATTATCAAATACATTCATATTTATTGTTCAATGCAAAACAAAAATATTCGAAAACAGATTCACTTTATGCATGGCAATGATGACTATGGGTTGTTTTTGTACATTGGGGAAACCATCAATGTCATATTTGAAATCGAAGAAGGAAGTATAAAGCACACATGCATTCGTGGTCAATAGATGAAATATAGAATACAGTTTTATACTATGTGTGTAATTTACACAGCAACAATTGCTGTTTATGTTTTCACATTGTCTTTCTGTCACAGGGCATTGTATTTATATTCATTTTCGCTGCTTCTGTATATTTACCTACTAAAGTCATATATGTATTTGATCATGTACCATTTTTCATGTGATGAAAACGGAATCAACATGATTGAAGTAACTTCATGTAAAGTATCTAGTAGATAGCCAATGCTCGTGGTAACATCCTAAATTTTAGGCTATAGCTGATTCGCTTTGTTTGATGAGGGTATTTAGGACAATGCAAAATAGAATGGTTGGGATATTTGGGGAGGTTCGCATTGCAATAAAACAAAAAGTAATTGAGGCTTTGTGTTAGGGTCAGATCGTGACTTGTTGCAGATTTTTTTGATTCAACATAGGTAGAGGGATCCTTTGTCAGAAGGATACGATTTAGGAGCAATAGGTACGTATACATATTATTCTTGAGAAAAAAAATGCAAGGAAATGGATATCCATGTAAAGGTACATAGATGAATTAATGCTCACATTTTTTCCTAACTAACCATATAGCACAGGTATTAGAATATTACAGACATACATACATATGTATGTGTATAGCTTGTACGAGGTTTCTGTAATTATGGAGTGCGTGCTCATTTTAAGAAAATGCTTCTTGGCATTTTGACACTTTCACCGTTGAGTAGTTACACATGGAGGAATTTTCTGAAACTAGATGCTAATGTGAGATATTTTTCAGCAGTTTAAAAAATTCATGGAATTCCACGAGATGTTTTTTAAAACGATTCTGCTACCAGTGAGGTTGTTTTTTTAATCGGTATTTTTTTTGCAATCCTTAGAATAATGGCTGGTGGTCCTCTTTTAATGCACGTACTAAAGAAATCTGAAACCATTTTTGTACCTGCGGTGCATTTAGCACAAAATGCAATGTGTAACATGAGATGAGATGCAGTTCAAACAAGAGACATTTAGAGGTACCCATTTTATAACTGGCATTCCATGCATTTTGTCAACCGGTAGGTCAACACGTCAAACAATTATGAGTTCTATTTACACTTGCTGTTTCTGTTGAGTTCTTAATGCTTGATTTAGCTGAAAGTTAATCAATATAAAAGTAATCTCTCACCTCGACACTCAACTTCTCCATCGCCTTCATAGCCCGGTAGACATTTGCAGATGAAGTGAGCTGGTAAGTTGCAACACTCTGCATTCTGTACGCATCTGGATTTCAGTTCTGGGATCTGACACTCGTCAATATCTGTTCGGAAGAGGGATAAAAAACAGGAAAAATTAGCATAAAACACGGTTGCAAATAAATTTTTAAAAATCTAACATATAAAAGCATTGCAAGCAGCATACTAATATATAAAAAGCTTGGCCATTGTCATCATCATTATTTATGCAGCCTTAAAACACATCAAGATTTTTACAGATGAATGAATCTAAACCGTTTGTGTACTCAACCAAAAGCATTCCCAGAAAAGAAAACAATAAAAGCAGGAAAATACACAGAAGTGTAGATAATTTATGCTTTGCTGCATTTCCCAATGTCAAACGCAACCGGAATTAAACATGTCGTCTCATTATCATCATCCCATCTTTAGTGAGGACAAGTCAGTGAAATTCCTTTTAAAATTAGTAAGTGTCTGTCTGAGTCTCTTATTAAATATTCAATATTAATTGATACAGCAACTAGCATCCGTATATTAATAATTGCATTGTTAACTTAACGTATATATATATTGTAAAGGGAATGGATTTGTATGTAATGTAAAATGCATATATGGATATTTGGGATATAAACATGAGGTTATGTAAATGTATG
>JAHZNG010003987.1:0-14360 GCA_027744375.1 Orchesellides sinensis | reverse complement strand
GACTGAGGTAGGCACGGTCCCTAGGACGCTGATAGCGTTTCCTCGTTGAATTGCGAGGCTGATCCGCTGGTAAAAGAAAGATTTTGCACGGGGGTCTCCTGAAACAGTATTCAACTTAAAACCTATATCGTCTACTAATTTTCTTGCCTCTCCACATAACGAGCCGATAGTCTCCACAGCGAAAGCAACGAAGTTATTGTTTTGCTTGATTTCATGGTATTTTTGGTGTTTTTTCTGGGCTGCAGTCTCCGCAGCAAGTCCACTAATACTTGATGAATGTTGCAAATTGCTAGCGGCAAAAGTGTCAGTACAAGTCGCATCCCATACTAGATACTGACCATTGACGTATGGAATTATTGTTTTTCCATCAGGGCGTTTACCGTCATCTCTAGACATTCCACCAGGTTCTAATATGCTTGGATATCCAGCTGAGTTTAGAGCTCTTTTTATTAGGTCGTTAAGCATGGCGTGTCTGGCGTGACGACCAGCGCTCTTTTTACATGATAAGCCATGAAGACCATTTGGATTGACTGTTTCACCGCATACACACGTGTGTTCCACGCACAGATTCACTCCTAAACGGATTCCGGTTGCTATTCGGAGAGATTGATGGTCGAGTAAATTACCAATATGTGACGAAGGTAATGCGTGGAGCCATGCTCCTGATTCTTTTCGTGAACAGCCAATCAGACGAGCTTTATCAATGTCATTTCCTTCCTTTAAGAATTCGACTGTTCTTTTAATTGTGGGTAAATCCCAGTTACGCTGAACATGTGTAGTGTGCGGCGTAAGGTTGCTGACATTGGTAGTAGTCCACATTTCAAAAGCATCTTTTTGGAATGCTATCTCCAATTCTTCTGAGTCGAAGATGTTATTAAGCAGAGGTCGCACGCCATGTGAAGATGCTAGAAAAGCGGGTAGTGCCAAATCAGCAATAGACCGAATGCCGAGTCCACCATCGTTGATTGGTAGTGTCGCCTGTTTCCACGCGTTTGTCTCAAATTTTAAATTAAGTATTGATGACAATGCATGTTTTATTGTCACATCCAACTCTTCAAGTTTGTCCATGAAAAGCCAAAGAGGGCTACACCGTAGGGCATACATCAGTTTAGGTATCCAAAAACAATGTCTAAGTAAATACAGCGCCATGTGAGGTTGAATTTTCTTAAGTCGTGAAAGAAAAAGTTGCAGGGTTCTTGACTTATCTTCCAGAAAAGTTCCAATGGCTTCAGGGAGTACAGGGGCGCCTAATAATGTTAAACCGTCACTCGACAACATACGTATGCCAGGGCACAACTCGTCAAATGTTTTCATAATTTCTTCTCGTCTGGTTGGAGAAACGGATGGCAAAATAAACAATTCACATTTACTGTAGTTAAATTCCAATCCTAAGCGTTTGAATTCTGTTTTTAATGTTAAGAAGTCATTGATGACTGTTGATGCTGTGTCCCCCATAAAATACACTCAGCTTGGGACTCGGGATCCATTATGAAAGTGCGAACTGCGTGTACCGAGGCTTCACACCCTTGCTTTACATTAACTCCCATTTGTTTGGGACAAAGAGTTTCTGTCATTTTGTCAGCGATACATTTACATCCTATCTTGGCTACTAGTCTTCGTAATGTACATCCGACGGCAATCGGGCGAATGCCACCACCTTTTTTATTAAGGGCAATTAAATTAGCTCCATACAAGTAAGGAACGAAATCAGGATTGACTTTTCCCGCCAACATAAAGTTAACAATTGCAGTTAATGCTTGAAGAAATTTATCTCCTGCTTCTCCTGTCGATTTATTTATCAAGTCCTTAAGGTGTTGTGGACGTAAACCATCCAGACCAGCAGCGGAACCGTTTGGAAAACTAAATATGGCCTTTCTTACCAGTTCTTCATTCACAAATAAGGGTTGTTCTTCTGACGGTGGGCTGGGAAGTTGTAGGTCACGTGAAGGGAGAGGATGCTTTGATTGCAAAGCTTCCAGTGTGGTTATGTCATTTGGGGCTACTGTGTCATCTGAAGAAATTAAACGTACTGCGCCTTTGATATCCCCATCAGATATTTTGCTTTCCACCAGTTTAAAAATTGATGCTTCCTTTCGCCGTTTCTTTGTTGATGTAGGTAGACACGTAGTATCAAATGAATTAACATTCTGCTTTAGTTTTCTAGTAAGAGAAATAGACTTGTCGTCGGAAACATGTAGTAGTTTGTATGTGGCAGCAAACAGATTCTCCCAATCCTCCATTCTGTTTTTGGTTACACATGCGTTCAGGAGATTTGCAAACTTGTATGCGATAGGACCTCTCGAACCTCTTGGGATATGTGTTATAATTTTCGTATTGGATCGGTGGTCGTTCATTTTTTTCAGAAAGTTAGAGTTGTCTGGTAGAGGTTCCAGTTCTGGGTGGTATTTTTTTAAATGTTTGTTTAGTCTATTTGCATCCACAAAGGACTTTCCCGGACAGATTGGACATGGAACTCGAGAGGGGTCAGCAGATTCCGTGTCATTCGTAGTTTGTGATAGTGATGGATAGCATGATGGACAAAACCATTCCTCGGGGGAAGCTTCTAAAATGTTGATTTCTTCATTAGATAGGTTAATACAGATGCCATGATACCAAATATGACAACTATCACAGCCAATCATAGGAATATTATTGTTCGTAAGTCCGCAGAGGCATTTTTTCCTAACGCTTTTTCTTGACCTGGTCGACTGACTAGTTTGTCTTCTTGATTTGTCCTTGGAAATGACAGATGTGACTGGGCCAGTTTTCATCCACGGGTTGAGAGAGTTCATTTTAAAATCAAGCCGACTACTTAGGAATCAAATTGACTGCTGTGCTAACCCAAGATTCTGGAAGTACCGTTAGGTTTTAAAATAGTAACTTAGGTTTATGTCCATGGTGGAACAAACAATAGTACTTTCGAATCCATAAAATATACGTTTCCCAAAACACTAACTGAATACTCGACAAACCACATATTTACATAACGAGCGCATAGCGGATAAATCCATATTTGATTGTTTCACAGCGTTCGACAACGAAACAACATATGGTAAAGTTATTTTTTCATACTTTGTCATAACTACATACAGCCAATGAATATAAAACGCATTAAATTATGATAAAAGTTTAAGCAAAACATCTCGGAATTTAATTTAGAATTTTTTTCAAAGGCTTTGTAGAATACATTTTGATTATGTGCAACTTAAAAAAGCTTTTACATACAAAACCCATTTTCAAACCTAACCATTGCAGACTATATCAGTTGATCATTAATCTAATTTCCGGTTTTACATTTGAAAACCGGATTCCGGGGGTCAAACCAATGTCAAACACACATTATCATGGGAGTTGACTCTAGACTCTATCCTTAAATGTATTTTGTCTCCAACAGCTTCATTGTTCCGACTTCATTATAACTTGTATCATATGTCCCCGACCTAAATACACAACATCCAGTTTAAATGAATTTTGTCTCCAACAGCTTCATTGTTCCGACTTCATTATAACTTGTATCATATGTCCCCGACCTAAATACACAACATCCGGATGGAACTCCCAGCCTAAAATTTCATCCTGTATTCTGTAATCGTCCCAAACCTAAATTCTAGAAAAAGCTACTAAGCTCGGCTGATGACAGGCATTTTGCAATGAAGGAAGGAGGTCCTAGGTATACATTAAAAACTATCTTTTAGTCCTGAAAACTAACTCTGATGAAGATGATGAGCTGTCAGAGTCATGTCATGGGAATATGAGCAAGGAAAGTATCTTAGTTTGAAACTTTTCGAGGTATTACTATGGACAAGCGTACACCATTCACGGTAGGTAAAAGAAGCATCTCCTTCTAATCAGGCAGACAAGAATGCATTAAAGTATGTGCACACTCAAAAAGTCACAGTTGAGCAGGCACTAGGGAAAATTCAGGCCATTTTGCTAACAAACGGGAAACAAGTAGCTCAGACACATTAGTCACGCGACTCTTTGGTATATTCTACACAATTTAAAAAAAGACAAAATACTACTTTTTAAAGTTTATATCCTATGTAGGTACCACTTTTTTAATTGATTATGGTCATAATCATATCAGCAATATTGTATATTGACCATTACAAAAACAAACTACTGAGATAACATACAGAAAACAATAGAGAACACCTTTTTAAAGAGTTTTGTTTTAAATATTCAAATCTATTAAGATGATAAAAATGCATTGTCATGATCGTATCATAAATGCGTTTATGTATGTACCGCCAAGAAAGTGCGAATCACTGAGAAGTGACCACCGCCACTTTCAGGCTTATAAGAACACATATATTTCTTACTTGTATAAAATACTACAGAAGTAATATTAAAATAACATGCTTTAGCTTGTAATTAGTGTGGTCAGACACAAAATGGGAATGAGGATATTAAAGAATAGGTAAACGTTGGATTGTACCTTTAGACTCGCGCTCACTACCGTGTTTAGCGTGCTCACTCAAAAATGGATTGTCATTCTTATCATAATAATTACATTTTTTTACATTGGTTGGTGGTTCTTTATACGGCTATCGTCACATCACACAAACTAGACGATTATATAGCAAAGGAGGAAAAGGTAAGGTAAAGTTTGAAAAATTAATATCTATTTTTTTGCGTGAAAATGTCAAAATAATTAAGGAACTCAGTGTTACATAATAAGGTATGCATAATATGAGTTTTGTAAATGTAAGAAGACTTAAGTCCATGTGAGAGAATCATGAAAAATACATTTTTTCAATTAAATCCTGTCCAAAAAACATTTAGGCTTGTTGTTGATGACATCTTATGATTTAAGCATTCTCTTTCATCCTCTTTCATAATCGACAATATATTTTATTGTGCATAATACATTATGTATGAAAGAATTTGTATTGCTTGCAAAAAACTTTAATGACAAAATCCTTGCTTGTAGAAAAATCATTAAGAAAGCACAAAAGGAAATACAAGAGTATTATTTTATACATTTCTTTTTTTTACTTTAAGCAAGTAAAAACCACACTGTCATTTTCAGGAGAAATGACATTTTACAATGCAGCCCCTGCCATCCTCATTCATGTACATAAAAACTCATCGTATCAACCATAAACCACCACTTCAGTCATAGATGCATTACATACACACACACGTGTAATCACGTAGTAACTATAACTCTTTCATTGCGTCCCTATTCCCTTATACCTATATTTGAATTGTCAGAATACAAAAAGTCTTTGTATTTTTATTTCGATCATTTTACAAGAAAAATTGCAATATAGAGGTGTAAATGACATTTCCCTTTGTTGCATCATAATCCTTCCTCGGTTGAAATTCCTTTATCATATAAGATTACAAGTCTACAAACTACAATATTTAGTAGGTATTTATGTATGATGTTTTATGACATGTATACATCAATATGAAGAAAGAGCAGTGAGGAAACGTAATTATATTATATATGTAATTCCAATAAATTCCTTGATTTTTCTGCAAATCCAAATCTGGAGATGTGCAAGTCTGTATAAAAGGGTGTCCCGCTATTTGAACTAAATCAACGGTAATATGAAGCTTAGTGTGCTTATGCATGCCAACCAATTTATCAAATGTTGCGTTGCAGTAGCAATTTTTGCAATATGTCTTTACCGGAGTCGCATATTATACATTATCATTATCAAATCAGATTGAGACGAGTATACTAAAATCTGAGACGGAGGAGCGAAAATGCTGTTGGTTCGGATTTCATCTGGGAAGAGAAACGATTGTCATTTCTGGATGTCTGGAGTCTACAACAAAAATGCACTGCTGCGAGGGATACAGGATACATATCAGTATATTAAGATATCTATGTCTTCCTCAACATCTCACACGAACGGCAATGTGATGGTGATGCCTTGCTGAACATTAGTGAAGAGGAAAATGTAGTAGTGATATGCAAAATTGCCTGCAAGACATTTTTTATCGAATAAAACATATGCACGCATTAGGATTATTAGCATATTTATTTTTACGATATAAAAACGCGTATGCAATAAACCTTTGTTAGTTTTCGTGTGGAATCTACAAGTCAAGGAGAAAAGGCAATACTACCACACATATTATATTATGTCTATACTGATTTGAAGATTTCTTTTTTCAAAAGCTTTCTCTAATAAGAAATCCAATAAAAGAAAACGATCTTCATCTCCATCGCCTTCTTTTCACTAGATCCAATTTTTGAGATACAAGATTTTTTGGATTTTCGGTACTCATTCCAACTTTTTGTGCAGGCAATACGAAAATTGTATCCAGTTTTATTTCTGTTTACTTGCATTGCAGTTTTTGGAGGATGCTAGAGAAAAAATGAGACTTCATGTGATCTGACACTAACAGCATAACTGTATTTCCTTTTTACGCACGAACCAACCTCCATTTTCTATCACAGATCATTTTCCGACTCGCCTCAGTCGCCTCTAATAATAAATAAATAAATCAACACGGGAAAGCTGATTTTCGGTCTTGCACTGCTTTCTGTGTTATAAATATACATGATTATATGTATACATATTTTTCTTGTCACGTACGATGAGATGTTATTTAAGGCATTGACTGTGTGGTTGAAGCATCACGAGCATCATCTTTTAAAACGCACATGAAAATATTTAATGAGGCAGATGTGGATTTTTCATTTGGTTTCAAAAATAGGGCAGCACAAAACAGCTATTGTAAATTTATAGGATTCTTTGGGATTTTTTATTATAGTGTAGCCTTACACTATGTTTTGTATATATTCTTACGTCATAAAGTGGGATATTAATGACTAGTGAATTACTAATTAATACAGTCATAACTACCTTATCATCCTGATAAGACCACACACTCAACCTGAACAGCCTAAAAAATTGAATGGAAGAAGGAAGGGAACCTAGAGACCTAAAACGTTTCAATGCATGCGTGTGGGTGGCATTAATCTAGGTAGGTGGCTAAAATGCGTCTGCCTCAACTCTCGCATATTTAATTACAATATGAGATAACCTCAACCTATATCTTGTAGAATAGGCACACACAAAAGCACACAGTTATAGCTATAACAATCCAATATAAATAATGTACACAATAGCCCTTTTTATTCTTCTTTTAACACTACACCACACAACCATGCATGCTCATGAAAATCAGTGGTTATTATGTATATGAGCAAACGATTTTATAACTGTATTTTCCGATTTATAATGAAAAATACTGATGATAAGGGGAAGCAAACGGGAGGAAGACCCTTTTTAGCCTTATTTTTATGGATCCTTGATTTTACACGAAAAATGATAACAGATTGACTTCCATCCCCGACTGCGATGTGCATATATTTGATTTATAAGCATCGGTATCGCCCACGGGATTTTATTGACTCAGCAAATCCTGTGTTTTAATAGCGCTGCCTGCCTCAACTAATAGGTTAATTATAGTAGTAGTAAGCATATTCCTAGTTAATTTACAATTTTATGTTTGCATTATTGTGTGTGGTATAATTAGAATACTTTTTGGTTGGACAAGCAAAAACAATAATCGTTATTCACGAAATAAAGAGCATTTTACCAAAAATGAACTGCATTTAACGGGCCTGAGGCGAAGACTGGCTGCAATCCCAGCATCAAAAAAAGGCTCCACATTATTGTTATTACTGTGTGGCCCCTGGTATAATAATGGTAAAATTAGTAGTTCATGATTCCACAACTTATATGAATATCTTTAAATTAATTTAGAAACAAAGTAAAACAGGTGAACTCTGTCAACTGTGTCGCTGGTAAAGAATTTTGGAAATAATAGTTGTATTGTTGATCATTTTGAAATCACTCTAAATATATTTTCAATCATTTTGTAATTGAATGTCAACTTATTCACTTCACTATAGAATCATAGCAATAACTGTCGCAGCATTCATTGGAGGAATTGAAGGTGAAAAAAATGGAGCACTTTAGATAAAGCAATTCAATTAAGCATTTTTACTGAACAAAAATTGTCATGCTCTCTTCTTGTCGTCCTTTTTTTATTGTGATTAGAATTGTAAAGAGTGCAATTCTAGAGAACCAGATCCAATTTGTGTTTTTGATGAGCTTGACGACTGACTGATGATCACAAACAATGCATAGTTAACAATAGAGCTTGAGAGCAAAATCTTTCAAGTTTAAAACGCGGACACACAATAACGATTAACTGCTTGTTGACTGACTGACTGACTTGTCGATTGCTTTGTTGAGGATGGTGATAGTGATGACGCTGCTGCTGTGAGCAATTTTTAGCTTCCTCCTTTTACACAGACCTGATGACAACCAAGCCGAGGAGGGTTAGAACAATGAAGACAGTTGACAGTCAATGATGCACAAGGGATTCATTTTGATGAAAAAACCAGAGCAAAAAGGGAAAGACAAATGGTGTGCTCAGGAAAAGATGACTTTTTTGTGTAAAGTTTTTTATACTAAAATGCAGTTATTGTAAAATTGTAATGTGTAGGTTTAAATGATGATATTACACACTTGTAGTACTGTTTTAGCAAATCACTGGTTTGATTTTGGCTTTTTTATCATGAGAATAGTGTTTAACGTGAGAAGTGATTTTGAAGTGACAAAAAACGTAACCCGTTTGAGTTTTGAATGATCCTGTTTGAAATTTTACTAAAGATGCTTCCTACTTTGAGAGAGAAGATGTGTGTTTTATTCAATTAATGCAATGTAGCTCAAGTGGGGAGTTTTGAGTTATGATGATTTACTTAAAGACTAAAAACGGAGTAGTGAGTTTTATAGGTATTCTCACAAATTAACAAATCCGGTAATTCGTTACCGGTGTGGAATGTGGAAGCTTCCTCGTTTAAGGGTGATAAATGAATGAAAAACACAAACACTTATAAAATAATGGTAAAATATTTTGATTTGCACACACATGATAACAATCCATTCTTCCTTTAATCACGAAAGAAATCTGAAAAAAGTTTGGGGTTAATCCATCAAAATGAACAGGAGAGATGCAAACTTGTTTTTTTAGTATGGGATCCAGTATACAAATAAAATACAAGTGTAAACCATTTATTTGCAGTTAGTGAGATATTGCAGATTGTAGAGTTCAAAAACGTTGTTGCCAAAAATACACATTTATATCACATTGAAATATCAATTTGTAAAACTGTACTTTGTACTTTTACATTCATCCTTTTTCATCTCCAAACTCAGTTTTTTAAAGTCTTTACCCGTATTTCTCCGTTACATCGATATCATTTATAAACATTCAGGTGAAGGTGATAAAGAATTTCATTTTTTTACAAATGGGTATTACATGAATAATAAAAAGCATATTTTTTCTTGGATATAGAGCATAGACAGACGTCATCAAGAAAAAAATCCAATAAGGTTTTGCATGATTATCATCGATTTCTTCCCTAAAAATTACATTGCTACTGCAAATATAAAAAACGTTTTCAGGTATCTCTAAAAAAATTTATACTCACCACACTCAATTAGCTCAAGAAATAAAATCATTTTGAGTATCAATTTTCCACTCATTGTGAAATTATGGTAATCTTATTCCCATATCGTTGTAATTTAACTTACCAATCACCATAATTTAGCATTTTGAGTGTAGATTTTCATACCAACCCGGTGCACTTTGATAGATTGCTTTGAATTTGAGTTGCCCATTGTCATCATAATATGAAATGAAGACGTTGAAAGTTTTTCTCTCTCTCTCATATGAAGATGAACAATCAAGTGGTAAAGGTCATTATAAAAATTTCCCTCAAATCTATTTTTAGTATGTTTCTTCGCATGTGTGTGCATATAAGATGTGAAAATCTTATCCACTTAGCAATACGCTAAAGCAAAACAACTTTTGAACCAGAATTGTACCCACAGAATTTCCAAACGGATTCCTTAAAGCTCTTAATCATTACACCGAAAATAAATGACGCAATGGTTACGGAAGAATAAACCAAAATTCAAAATGTTTAACGAATAATTGTTGTAACCGATCCGATAACCATGATTCTAGTAAGTTATCAGTACAGAACCTTCCATTTCCTGTCTCGTACAGAATATTAAAAAACAAAAACTGTGAAATGAGCCTGTATCACCTGCATTACGAATACTTTGTAGTCCAGGATTGGATTATATATGCATAATGGATGTGTACCGTGCTCCTGCTAGGGTTTTAGCAATATTTTCGAAAATTGGAAGGAATATTATCATTCAAATGTCATTTTACGATACAGCATCCCTAATTCATGATAATATTCCTTCCAACTTTTTCAAAAATATTGCTAAAACCCTAGCAGGAGCACGGTTTCATGCATGCAATGTTTCTCTTATGTTCATTTTGAGTTAGTCATAGTCTTATGTAGACCTCCGACAATCCCTCCATATTTCATGAAATTGTATTATTATTTATTTTATGTCATGGCTAAGCTAAGCCTAGATACTTCGACAAGTCCCTCCGCGAGCGTTAAGTCTAAAATTTGTGCTCATAGTATTCAAAATTAAAATACGCAGAATAAAAACTCACCTTCAATACAATGCCTCAACGTACCAAACTTTGTGTCCTTTATAGTAGGTATGTTTTTTATGTACAGTTCCCATGAATTGTAAGCCAACCCTTTAAAATCATATTTCCTCTTTGAATTGAAATATTCATTTAATAAGAGTTTTTTGGAAGAAGACTGCCCAGTTTGCTTGTAGTCAAAGGGTTAAAGTAAAGACTACCTTATATTAATCTCTTTGCTTGTTTATATGTGTGTGCTTTACGTTTGTACATGCACGACTGGCATTTTCCGTATGCCTTTGCCTTATACATAGATACATCGTTTATATACGCAATGGAAATCTGATGAAAACTGTAATGTTGGTAGTTTTTACTACTTACGAACCATTTTTATTTTATTACACCAATTTCATATCCCATTCAAGTTACTCATAGTCCACTGCACAGTAATGAATCCTATTAATTTAGTAACTGCAGACTAGATATAGCTTGCTTACTGTGTATGCTACCTACTGCTGATACCATTATCCATCATTCATGAACCATAAAAAAGATGGGATATATTATTTTTTCAAAGGTGAGTGAGCAAACTTGGCTTTGGCATTAAAGTTTCTATGTAAGAAAGCCATACCTGTATTAATCCATTTCTTTCTGAATGACTGCCTATTTTTTAAAAATAGTGTACACTCATAAATGCATGTTTTTTCTTTATTCTCTCTTCAACGTCGACGGACCGCGGACAGATTTTTTAAAAAAGTTTCTTTACTACACACGGTCAAGGTCTGCAATGCAGGTTTTTACGCATGTATTTTTTACTAACTGTGTAATTACAACCCATACTATTATATGTATATCAATTTATGGGTTTGCCATAGTAAAAAGCAACGTTTGGTTCCTATTTTTCTTGTGAAACAAACAAACGGAAATATAATGTGTTGCAAGTTGCAGCTGTATAAAGTAATAAAACTTCAGGAAAAAATAGTACTAGATTCATTTCACCGATTTCCTCGTGACCTTCCTTTTTTCTTACAACAAAAACGCATCTTTTAGGTATTTTTCGTTCATTTTGGTTATCAAGGTTGAAAATGGTCCAAGAAATCAGTATAAATAGATAATTTAAAATGTTCTTAACTTTTGGGTGGGATTGCCTATGTATCCTTTTTACATCCGCTGTTTTTCTTAAGGCTCACTCCCCCGTGAAATATTTTTTAATTTTCTGTGTAGAATTTAACAGTGTGAAATTTTTTAAAATACATTGTATTATCTCACCATGAGGCTTGAAAAATTGCAAGTAATAACAATCATCTTGATCATATATTAAAGTATCATACTGCACTTTTATCAATTGACCCGTTGTGTACTTTTAACAATGAGCAAGTCAAGAAACGGATGGCTTATGATTAAGGGTACACAACGGAACCTACAAATTTCCGTAACTTTTTGCAATGGGGGCCAAGAAAAAACTCATGCAGTTTTTGGATTCAATCATTTTTTATATTGTACCGTTCCATGTTCACTCATGTCTGTTTTGCATTGAGTACTTGTCAGATTTACACAGTATAATAGAAATACAACATAAAAAGCCGTATAAAAGCGAGATATTTTACCTGTTACTGGCAACGCATGGTCGACATTACTCAAAACATCAATTTGCCGTTCCAGAGTGACGCACATCATGTCAAGATGTTTAATTTGCGCTGTCAAAGACTGTTGAGAACTTGTGTCCGATCTGGAAATGAAAAAAGATTGAAAGTTTAAAAATGGCTTAATAACTTTTTATTGTTTGAAGTAATTTGTATTTGTTGGTAACTAAACATTGAATATTACATAACTACAAATACATAATTTAGCATATATGATTGGACCATTTCAATTTGGGTTTTTGCCTGCCTACCTTACATAAATTTAAATCTTGTCTTAAGGACAAACTCAGCGGCGGCGTTTTTATAAATTCTGTCTACCTATATAAAATTGACAGACTTCATTTTTGTTAAAGACTAATTATTCCATGGAATAAATGGCAATATACATAACTGTAAGTTTTGACTCGTTTCCTAAGTTTGATTACATTGTGGAACAATAGGTCCCTGTAAAAGAAAACAAATACGGATTCTTTCGCCTTCGGCATTCACAGATTTTCATGGGAAGTCTTCAAATGAAACATTTGATCTTTTATTGGGAACCCGTTTGAGAAATTTTATTATTTATCCAGGCATTCTTTTCTTGTTACGTTATGGGAGAGTTGCGATGACATTAATTGCAATAATAACATGCTCCACATATATTTTGTTTTCATTATTATCCCCTTCTAGGCTTTCAGGGTAAACATTAAACGTACGTATTAGCTACATGGCTGTTTCATCCTTCCAGACTTTGTATTGGCCTTTTAAAAGGTAAATACCCTTCCAAAAAGATCAACCAAATTATACCGAGTAACGAGAAAGCAAACATAAATTTTTTCTACAACCTTCCCAAATACCTTCCTCCGCCCAAAAAAGCATAAAGTTTTGTTTTAAAACCAAGTTGAGCTTGCATAATACAAAGTATAAGAGCATAGCACACCATGGGAATTCCATTTTTTGCATGAAACTTGTGTCGCCCTTTAAAATGCAGTAGTGCCGTACTATTCTGTCATTTTGCATGCCACCGGGTGTGCAAAATATGCAGTCAACTGGAACAAGAGATAATTTTAGTATTTTTCTTGTTTTGAGTAGGAACAAATGTGATTGCTCTTCCGTATTCTTTACAGTGTACCATTGCAATTTAATCCGGAACGGAATCAATTACACAAGCTTTGATGCATTATACGCAACCTTTTTATGGTCATATAAAGTTTCCATGGAATCTGATGGAATTCGACATTTGATGTTCAATATTCTTACTAGGCTCGTTTTAGTATTAACTGGTATTGAATAGGTAAAAAATGATTTTCTTACGTAAAAATACAATTCATTAAATGTGACACAAACAAACCTGCTTCGGATCGGAAACATGTCGCGAAAATCAAGGGTCTTCATCTTGACTGCTTTAGCTTAAATATTTATTTCTCTTTAACAATTTTTAAAAAGAAGTTCCCTAACTACACCATCACCATCTCCTTTCTCATCGTTGTAGATTAGAGTAACTTCATCATCCTACTTATGAGCACTTAATTAAACTCATGTTTTGCTAATAATCTGCAAAATGTCGGTGTCAGCATGAATTTGTCTTCATCATCACAAATTGAAATAAAAAACTGATGTCGGCAAGTTTAATTTCTTTGCTACAAAGTATAACCACATTTGTGCAAACCACATGGATTCCACAAAGCCAGAGTTGTTTCTCAGAAAACATTTTTGCTTTTTCACATGATAATTTTAGTTTTTCTTATGTGAGCCTTGTTTTAACACACAGTACAGTGGTTTGGTTACACCGTGTATATGTCATAAGCATGACTTGATGATGATAAAAGATAATACATTTTCAACATGCCCCACACTGTTCACTTTTCCGAATCGGAGCCATTTCCCACTAATTACACCACAGATGTGGGAGTGACACCGAAAAAAATAATTAAGTCACTAATTGAGCCCCCTATTTATTCAAAGTCGTCAATTCCTTTTACTTTTTACAAAACATTTTTCCCATTTTTAAAGATGGCCAAAGCTACAAAATAAGTAGAAGCTTCAACAATCCATAACGTTCACTTTGATACTGGCTGACAACAGTCCACTGCTGCATGATGGTAATCATTATGTGATAATTTTTTATGAAATAAAATATGAATGTCGTGATAGGCAAAGTAATTTATATGACTGGTTATGTCATACATTACTATTATGTTCACAGCCTTGTCCGTTCTTTTTATGTGGACGGGATTATTATTA
>JAHZNG010003986.1:0-18731 GCA_027744375.1 Orchesellides sinensis | reverse complement strand
TCTTGGTAATGACTCGGCTTGTCATCTGGTATTTTGTAATTACTAATTTGACTATTGTTTAGCACATGTTATTGTGTATTATAGTGTTACGGTTGGGAGACCAATTACTTTATGTAACTGAAACCAGATAACACTTAAATAAAGTCCTATCTATCTATCTATCTATGTCGAACAGAAGTAAGAGAACGTTCGGCCGGCGGCCAGAGGCCGAAGGCCGGCGGCGGATCAAACCAACGATGCTAGATGTCGAAAAGAAACTTTTCGACAAATAATACATCCATAAGTAGGTAGTAGGTACGCAGGTACACCAAACCTGTATGGGCACCAGGGATTTCTGGGCACCGAGCACCAGGGAACCCTTTGCAGCTTGAGTTGAGTTGAGTTACTGAAGCAGAATGCAGATGTAATCTTTTTTCATCTCTCTTGGTCATTGGCATTGGATTGTTTACATTTGCGTGCATCAGCTGCTTTCACTCCTAGCCAGAGCTGCTTTACCTTTGGGTGACAGCTTATATTTTACAATCCACTAGCACCTATTTACTAAGACTTTCTCTCGCAACAACTTAAAATGTTTTTTTTCAAATTTAGGATGGAAAGAACGATCCGTACCGTTTAATCTATGAAAAATAGGCAATCCCAAACAAAAAGTGACAATTTAATTTTAAAGTACTAAACGTTTTGCCTGGTAAAACATTTAAAAATGTCAAAGTGATTTAGTTTTTATCCAATGCAATATCTTCAATTTGGAGTAAGAACGAGTATATGATGGAGTTTAACGCAGGGGATGAGATGGAGGAGGAAGAAAAGTCAGAGTTTAAAGTGTCGGTGGATGAAGTAAAAACGGAAATAGAAAGTGGGGAGGATTGGTCACAGGAAGAGTACTATTCGTCACCAAGTAAGAATGGTGTTAGAAAATCGCCCAGGTTATACGAAAGGTCAGCCAAAGTTGCAATTGAAATGGATGAAGATGACGAAGTTGCTGCAAAAAGAGTGGAGGAGAGCCAGGCTAGGCATGCAAGATGCCAGCGGCTGAAAAGGTTGGCTGACTCTGGCGCGGATGACATTGCAGACAAGTTGGAGAAAAATGAAAGAAATCGGTTGAGAACGCGGCAGAAAAGGGCAAGAATGAGGGAGGAGGAATTGAAACAGAACGGTTTGAGGAGAATGGAGCAAATGAGAAAGCGCAGGAGGACGACCGAGCAGCAGAAGGAAAAGGCAAGGGAGAGAATGAGGCGTAAACGAGCTCAGATGACGGAGGAGGAAAGGCAACAGGAGAGGGAGAAGACGAGATTGTGGAGGCAACGAAAACAAATGACGCCTAAGGAGAGAGAAGAGTACTTAAGGAAGGCGAGAGAAGATAGGAGGGAATTTGTGAGGAGGTTGGAGGAAACACTGCCACAAGAGGAGCTTGAAAGAAAGAAGGAGGACGCGAGGGAAAGGAGGAGGGCGAGAAGGGCTAAAATGACACCTGAGCAGAGAAGGGAGGAGCAGCAGAAAATGGCTGTGAGGAGGATGAAAAGAAAAGCGGGAATGACGGAGAAGGAGAGGGAAGAGTACAAAATGAGGACGTACATGGCCAAGGCCGCCCGCATGGGGAAGATGACGAGGGAGGAGAGGGAGAGTCACGAGAGGAAGCAGTATGAGCGGCATAGAAAGAGGTACGAGAGGATGACGTCAGAACAGAGGGAGAGGCTAAGGACGGTGAGGAAGGAGTATCAGGTTAAGATGCTGTATGGGGAGAAGAGGGAGTCGTTCCTGGAGAGATCGAGGAGGTATCAGAGGGAGAGGCTGGAGAAGGCAAAGAAAGACCCAGAGAAGTTTGAGAGGTTGAGGGAGCAGTGGAGGAGGAACAACAAGAGGTACTATGAGAGGCTGAAAGAGAAGGGTGTTATATGGAATCGGAGGAAAAAGGCTGGGAAGGAGGTAACGGATGAGCAGAGGGAAGCAAGGAGGAAGGCTGTGGAGGCGAGCAGAGAGAAAGCGAAGTTGAGGAGGGAGCAGAGTATACGGAGTATGCTAGCCAAAGGACTGTTAATGGACGAGGTAAGGCAGAAAGTAAAAGCTACTTATTTTTATTTCTAAGTTTTTAATATAAATTCATTTTATTTTTGCAGATTATGCAAAATTTGAAAAATGAAAGGAAGGAAACACCTGATGAGAGAGAGCATCGTTTGTGGAAGCAGCGTCTGTCCATGGCGAAGAGCAAACTAAGGAGAAGTCTAACTGAGAGTGGGGTTTCAGCTGAGGAAGTAGTAATTGCTCGTTTAAAATTAATTTACTAGAGTAAATTTTGCAATTAGTTGCTATATTTTAATATTTTTATTTTTAGATTCAAAAGCAAATTGCCGAGTTGGAGGCGACCTTCCCAAAAGAGAGAAAAACAAAGCCAAAGCATAGACGCATGAAAATCCCTAGTCTTCTAACATTAGAATCATTGCCACAACCTCCAAACGAATCAAAAAGAGTTACGGTGACAGCAGACTGTACCACAGCAGTTTCAAGCCGAACAGTAACAGCAGTTGTGTCTCCAGTCTCCTCCACTTCTCATCTCTCACCAGAGTCTCACTTGCAAGTTGGTCATACCCATCCCTCTAATCAGCATGATACAAATGCAGTATCAACCTCCACTCCTCCAATAAACTTGTTTGATGTGATAAGCGGTTATCAGAGCCAGACAGATCCTCCTCCTGCATCACCTCCTCCGTCTCCTCCTGACAACCAACTCGATAGCTCGCCAGAAACATCAGATGATGAGAAAGACAATCCCTCTACAGTTCAACCTCCTCCAATCCTCCAAACTACGATTCTGTTCCCCATCAGGCAAAAACCCACCAAAGAGACGGACAAGCGCAAAACACCCTCCTCATCCTCCAGCAATTGGCTTCACGGCCCCCGCGGCTCTCACAAAGCAAGAACAGGCGTCACTCGCGACGTTATCTGCGACCTTTGCGGCAACTCCTACCAAAAACAATACATGTGGGAGCACAAGCAAGCTGTGCACAATCCCAACTACGTCCAAGGCACTTGTGTCCCCTGTGGGGGTGTCTTCCGGAAACTCCGAGAATTTCTCAAGCATTTTAAAACCGCTCATCCCGACATTCACGCCAAGCGACCTGGAAAGAGAAGAGGACCCCCACGTCCTAAACCAAACTCCCAAGATTCTCCAACAAAAACTAAGACTGCTCCAGACGTCGTTTGCGACCTTTGTGGGGAAACCTTCAGTAAAAACTATTTGAAAGATCACAAAGACCAGGAACACAATCCGAACTACGTCAACAAAAAATGCATTATGTGTTCGGAGGGTTTTTCTAGCGCTCGCAACTTCCTCCGGCATTACAGAAGCACGCACAGTGCAATGGCCACCAAGGAGAGAAACGTGGTTTGTCATTTATGTGGAGCTCTGTTTGCCCAGGAGAATTCAATGAAGAAACACATGTACTTTAAACATGGCAAGGGAAGTCAAGAGAAGAAGGAGTGTCCAGTGTGCCACAAACAGTTCCAATACACCTCCGTCCTCACAAGTCATTTGAGGAACCTCCATCCGGAGTATAAATTAGCTAAATATAAATGCATGCGGTGTGATGGGAAGTTTCCGGAGGCGGGGGAGTTGAAGGAGCATGTGAGGGAGGGTCACCCCGGAGAATATTGGCCGTGTCCCGTGTGTCCTGTGTTTAAATATACCAAACTAGGGATTATGTTTCATATTTATTGCGCGAAGAAAACGACCAAAACACATAAACACTGTGGGAGGATGGAGGAGGGTAAGGGGGAGGTGATAGAGCCTATTGAGAAGATTCATGTGTCGTGTGATATTTGTTCGCGAGTTATGTTGTTGGACACGATGAGAAAACATTATTTGGATACGCATGGAGTGATTGAGGAGGCGTTTGTGTGTGACAAGTGCGGAAAACAGTTTAAATATAGAACGTACTGGGTGGCGCATATGGAAAGTATGCATGGGGTGCCTATGGCGGAAATTATGGGGGTGGTGAAAAAACCTAATGTGAAGAATATTGAGGAGGTGGAGATCAAGAATCCGGAGGGGTTGGAGAGTGGAAGGGTGGGGTGGAGGAAAAAGAATCCTGAGAGGAAGCCAAGACGCCGGGGTAAGAAGAAAGGAGGAGGTGAACGGAAAGAAAAAGGGAGGAAAAAAGAGAGTGAAGAGGAGGAGGAGGGAGGAGAATTTGAGTGTGACAAGGAGTTCCTAGTTGATGAACAGAAACTTTTTGCAGAGGAGGTAGATGAGGAGGAGGAATTCTTGCCAACAAGGAAAAGTGCACGGTTAAGAAATGTGAAGAGGCAGATGCTTATCAATCCTGTTGCAATTTTGGAGGAACATGTGGAGGAACCGCATAATTTTGTTAAGACTGAAGTGGAAAATGAAAGTGAGAGTGATGGTGGAGAAAGAGTTGAA
The DNA here is from genome assembly GCA_027744375.1 of Orchesellides sinensis. NCBI lineage: Eukaryota > Metazoa > Arthropoda > Collembola > Entomobryomorpha > Orchesellidae > Orchesellides > Orchesellides sinensis. The sequence continues at coordinate 14,317 of JAHZNG010003986.1, read as the reverse complement.
TTATAGATTAAAAAGTGTAAAAGTTACCGGATGGACTTTCTTTCAGTGCATATTAGATATATGGGACTATTTCGTAAAACTATGATAGTGACGTTTGTTTGTAAATATTTTATTTTGTCCAATGATTGCCAACGATTACAAAATGCATAGATAAATAAATTGATTTAAATAAATAAAATAAAGGTACACGAAGATGTAATAATTTAAGTAAATAATCTCATTGTCCTTTGAAGTAGAATTTCTCAAAAAAGAGCAATGGGCGATATTCACAAACACTTCGATCCTTTGCAAAATCTAGGATAGAGTAATCATATGCGTTGGAACCTAGGGGAGAGTAATCAAAATGTTTGTAAATAAATAATGCCAATTTCCATGCTGATGATAAAGACCTTATTTAAGATTACCAGTTTAGCAATGCTTTCCAGATCTTTCAGTGCGCCAGTGATTTCTTTCAAAAGCACAAAAGGCTTGGATAACCTGTGTTCCACGCCCACGCTCATGGTGTCGTTTTGCTTTCACGCCAAGGCCAGGCATGGCAGGAACAAAGTAGATTGTATGTGGAAATTTGATATGCATCGTTGAGTACGCCTCCGAGCGCATGATGTTCACTATTAGTGCCAATCCGGGTGGTTTAGAATCCATTTTCTCCATATAAGTTTGTCATATTAATGTAGTTGTAAAGTTGTTTTATGTTTTATTCTACTTCTCTGATGCAATATTATGCATTTAAACCGTGAGATTCCAAAATTCAAAGTAAGTTCTTGGAAGAAAGAATAAACTCGATAACAGATATATTAATTGTGAAAGACCCTAACTGATTGCAATTAAGTTTATGTATGTCTCTTAAATATCCATTCTTACTTGTCCCAGAAAGATTGTCATAAGCCCAAAGAAAATTAGGAAAAGCAAAATCATGAGCAAGATGGTACTCGCACCGATTCCTAAATCAGTCTGTTTCCTTTTTTACATTGGTATAGATATTCATCCTAAAGAAATGGGTACATTGAGATTCGTTGGCGGAAGTGTTTTTCTTTCAAAAAAAGTTTTCAAATTTTATTGATCTCTTGTCAAATATTTACCGTGCAGTCAACACCAAACACAAAATTACTTGTGAATAATTTTTCTAATCGAACAAGAAACTCGAGATTTGTTGTACAAATGGAGAAGCGTAAAAAATTGGTGGTGGACTCCAAGCAAGCTTGCTTTCTCTGCCTCAAGGTGAAAACAATGGATATCCCAAGTAAAACCTCACCTTGGTCCATTAGCCAGCTCTGTTGCTATTTAAAATTTGACATTCCTAAAGTCTTTGATACTTCTTCAGTACCAACACCAACACCCTTCCAAACTATTGGAGGAAACATTTGGGAGGAAACAGACTTGAAAGTTAACTTGTGCAAAGACTGTCATTCAGTTTCAACTAAGTTTGGCAAGTTGTTTCACCAGCTGGAGTTAATCAAGCAAAAGCTAGACGCCACAGTGCAGACCATCCATCAACTTATTAGCGAAGCTGACAAGGATGGGCGTCGTGTGCAGCAGTATCGTCAACTGATGACTACGAATACGCCTGAGGAATTGAGTAGCGCCAACCTTGTTCAAAATCTAAGAAAAGAAACTAAGCTGAAGTGTTAGTAAAATCTCTAAATTATGTTAATAAAACAACTATTTGCCATTTGCGGTTAAGTTTATATATAAATGTTCATATTTAAAGGTTCTTTGAGGGTCCGTAAAGAACTTTCAAAGAAGAACAATATAGTTGCAAAAGCAACTACCTCAGCAGTTCAAGGAGCACCTGCGATGATAAAGGAGGGGTCGTCAAGTCATGTGCAAACTAAGCCTGTTGGAGGTACCTTAAGGAATGACGCCGTGCTGGACATACCCTTGGAATGCGACAAAAATGGAGGTACCTTAAGGAATGACGCCGTGCTGGACATACCATTAGAATGCGACAAGAACATTGACAACAAGTCACATTTAACCAAAGAAATAGAGAGTAGCCCCTCGTCCATTTATCTCCCTCTCACAGCTCCACCTCCACCTTCCGCTGCCAACAACAAGGGGACGATACCTCCACCTCATGACTCCTCCCAATCCGAGATTCCAAGTAAAAAGCTGAAAGAAGGATTCACTTGTTCGGTTTGTGGACACACTGCAACCACTCAAAATAGACTACTACTCCATTACCGTATGAGTAAGGGAAACTGCCAGGACTATTGGTCAATAAAGTGTGAAGAGTGTAGAGAAACCTTTGATTATCGGAGGCAACTGCGACATCACTTGATGAAATGTCACCTCTCCACGCTGTTCAAAGATTGCGATTTTAAAGCGTATCCTCAAATTCCACCTTGTGGCACGAAAAACTTTGAAGCTTGCATCGTTTCCAGGCTGCAAGACAGCGTGGAAACGTTGGGAACTTACGTTAAGCCAGTGTTTTCATGTAAATATTGTGGGACTACACTTTCTTGTCATAGTGACACCAAGTTTCATGTTATTGAGGCTCATCGCCACGACTTGATAGCCCAAGTGGGAGGGAACCATGGCGGAGGGGCTATGTCTGCAATTGAAGACGCCTCTGAATCAAGTCTGACTTCGAGTGTTGATATTGGTGCAGTCAAGTGTGAGTTGGTTACTTTTGGTGATGGGATGATTAAGGAAGAATTTGAAGACGAGAGCGTTAGCGATTAAATATTAGTGAATTGTAATTACAAATTACAACAATATACAGGCACTGGCTGTGTTCTTGCATTCATGAAGCTCATGGAGATGATGGGGCATTGGGACACCACGCGTGGGAAACCTCTTCAGCTCATCATCAGATCTCCAATGTTTTTCTTCTCCAGCAGCAGTTGGCAGTGCTTTTGTTGTGTGTTTTAAATATTAAGTTTGACATTTTAATATTTCGAGTCACCAACTACTATCTGATAAGGAATGGTATGTAGAAATTTAATATCATTATCTAGTTTACTACATCTGATAAAGCTGACTAGAAAACTGATTAATTACGATTTTCTTATTTTGCATCAAAGGTGGACGCTCGAGTTCTACAATGGACCTGAAGAGAAGCATTGGCCAGTTGCGTGGTGCAAAATTATTAAGACTGCAAAAATTGGATCCGGATCATGGAGATGGTGACGCACAAACGCTAGAAAGTCTAAAAACAAGGATTGAGAACATTGTTCGAGAATGTGTTGTCGCCCTGAGGAAGGATCCGAGGGAGTATCACCCATTCTACCTAGCTGTCCACGAAAAGATTACGACTGGAATGCACAAGAAGATTTTAAAGGAGGGTGACTTCATGACGGAGTGGAGGAAATGGGATAACTACGCCCAGACTGAGTATGAAAAGTGTGTTATCAAAGGCGTCACCAAGATTTTGGGACAGCAGTCACCATATCTGAAATACATTTTGAGCAAAACTGTCGTTCAAGATAAGTCCTGGGGCTTCACCAAGAAGCCTGTTGGAAACAACGAAAAAGTGTTTCAAAATTTGGAGAAGATAATCACAAAGATAACAGGGGAGGTAGCTGACAACTTAGCTGATGACGCTTATCTCCAGGTGCGACTTGACTTTCTGCAACATTGCAATTGGATAACGCATCCGGAGGACGCGGTGAGGATGAATGAGTTGTGGAGCAAGATTGGGATTTGGAAAAGTAGCGTGGCGGAAGGGGTGAAAGAGGCGGCGAGGAGAAAGCGGAGTGCGGAGAATCAAAAAAGGAGATTTGCCAGAATGACGGAAGAGCAGCAAAAAATATGTAGACAAAGTTGGAGTCGGCATTCCAAAAAGTATCGAGAGAAAATGAGGGAGCAGCAGAGGAAACCTGAAGTGAAAGTGGAGGGAAAAGCGAGGGGTTTTGGGTGTCCACACTGCTCCAAACGTTTCCCAACCAGGAACAGGCTTCGGTTACACCAGATGGCTGATCATTCCGTGAAACTTCTTGCGTCTTGTCGAGATCCCGCCGTGCCAATGAGTGACACTCAGTTTGAAGTCGCCATAACTAGTGTACTACACAAGAATATGAAGCGAGCGCCAGAACACAGGGACGCGAGGAGGTGTGGGCTGTGTGGAGCTGGAAAGCCATACTGGCGACGGGTTGAATGCCAGTGGCACATGGTTCAGGAACATTTTGAGGTGTTGGCAAGCCAACTGAAGGAAACGATGGGCAGTAAAGGAAAGTCTTCATCGGCATCCACATGTGTTTCTCTTAATCTGGCCATGAAAAGGCAACGCTTAAGCGTTCTCAACAGGAGGACCATCATTACAGCTCTGAGGAGGAATGCTGAAGACGGGGACGCTGGCGCTACAACGGTGCACAGAACCAGAATGTTTCAGTGTCCTCATTGTGACCGACGGTTCAAGCAGTATCATTTGCAGCGGGCGCATCTCTTGAGGAAACATCGGTTTCAAGTGTTTAGAAAATATTTTGAAGGTGGGGCCACCTCAGAAGAGGTCAACTTGGGGGTGGAGCAATTGCTTCGGAAGGAATGTCCACGGAATGTCTTAGAATGCCGCTATTGTCACCTGAAGTATAAAATTTGTCACTGGAGACTAGAGGATCATGTGCTGGTGGCGCATTTCAATGAGGTAGTTGTCAAACTAAAAAACTACTTAGAGGGGAAGGCTTCAGAGGTGCCTTCAGATGAAGTGATAATTAAGACCGAGATAGTGGACGGGGGTGAGGAAATGATACTTTCATGTAATAAATGATTTCAGTAATGACTGTTTACCGGATTTTTAAAGTAAATATGCAAGTGGATACACAGACTGTGAAACAAGTGGAGCATCAGTATCTCCTCATGAAAAGTGGAAAGTCGTACGTGTTTGCCAGCATTGAATAACATGTATAGCTAAATATTTATTTATTCATCAAAGGAAATAAAAGGACACTAAACTATAATAACAGCAATGAAATTGTCTACTTGCACTTTGAAAGACATGTTTGGAATAAAAAGATTTAATTTAGTCTTTTAGATTTAGATTTAATTGTAATCATTTCATTTACTAATTAATCAAACGCAGACCAATATTTCGAGTAAGCATACAAATTCAATTCATTGCAAACATTCATGGGAGACATTGGTGCGTGTGGCTATGTGGATCTCCAAGATATAAGTCCATTGAATTTGAAAAGATAGTAGTAGCACACTATTATAAGAGTGCACCACAAAATATGCTGCTGTCGAGTTTATAATACTGTAAGTACACTTGCACTGAATACCATTATGTATGTATTGAATGGGTATGCTGTTTCAAAGTAGAATTGGCGAGAGACACAGCGTGAACACACAAAACTCATTATCACCAGCAATGGGTGGATCCCTCCTATCACACAGACAATTTTGGGCCCCTTCAGCCCAGCACACAATTTTGCCCCTCTATCACACAAATTAGCCCCTCCAACTCACAATTTATCTTTAACACAAGTTTTCCTCAACATAAGTTAACCCCTCCATCCCACAATTTATCATAACGCAAATTCGCCCCTTCCCTTCATCCCACCATCTTCATAAAAACGGCATGTTCGCCCAACCCTGTAGACAATATTATTATCTCTTCATCGAGACTTTCCTTTCGTTGCAAACTCCACCCCTTTGCAATCTTACCTAACCTGCCATAAGACAGTATAAGTTAAGGGTATGAATGAAATGTTTAGCAAGATTGTGAGGTAAAAGGGGCTAATTGCTAATTTGGGTTCACGCGCTTTCTGCCCATGGGTATGCATTATGACACAGGTGAGCCAGATCTCAGTTCTACTATTCCTAAAGCGGTTACCCAACTCCCAATAGTTTTACCACCGCTTAGCAGCCTTCAAACGTTAACGGTAACCATTGAGTGGAACACCACGACATACAATAGACGCTGTGGTATAGTTTCTTCGGAGGAGTACATATAAATGATATAAATCCATACGATGCCATTTCCTCGCTCACCGAATCTCACCTGTTTCAAATACGAGTATGACATGGCATATTCTGGTCTTATTGGGATTACTCTTCAACTGCGTATGGACAGCAGTTAACCTTTTTTATTTGCACTAGCATCTTTTTTGGATCAAGTAGGATGGATGTGCACACAATCAACTCTCTCTTGCCTAATTTAAAACGTTTGAAAATTACCTCAGTGACGCCAGACAACATGGATAAGCTCTCGCGTGTCACTTGGCGTCTGGAGCACCTTCAACTGCAAAATTCTGAATTGGTCTTGGGTGGAGGTGATTTGGTGAAAGTGATGAATCGCTTTAATGATTCCCTTCTTCCCTTGTATTCCTTGAACTTGACATAGATATCAACTTGTGGCAAGCTGTACAAGCTTTCTTTATTAATGACTCAGAGCTTTCTAATCTAAAAGAGCTTACCACGGTGTTTGCTAACATGAACAAGGTTTTGTTCTTATAGTTGCTCCGAACAAAATGTAAGTGTTAAAGGGCTCAATTTAAACGTGAAGTCCTCAAGATTTAGCCGTGGGGGTGGGGAACACAAGAAAGTATTGTTCAGCGTTTATTTCGGATAATGCCAAAATTAAAAATTATTCGACTTATTTACGAGCGAAGCAAACACAAAAATAATATGGTATTTGTTCGATAAAAGACAACAGAAGTTTGGTTTCTATTTCCTTATGGTCTAATGTCTTATTTCCTTTCTTATCCTTATCCTTAGTATTAAATATTTATATTTTGTACTGTGATGTAAATATGGATGATGATAAATTTCATTTGTTTTCTAAGGACAAGTTTTGTTTTGCAAGTTTATTGCAAATATTATATATTAGATTGTTTTAAAGGATGCATTTAACAATTTTTAATTGAAAAATTGTTTATTCGGCGAAGAAAGCATTTTCGGCGAAAGATCCACCTTTTTTGGCTTTATTGGAATTGAAGCATAAGCCAATCAAGAGATTATGGCAAAATATTGGCAAGCGTGGGAAACCTCCTCATTTTATTAGATCTGTTTGTTTTTGCATGTTTGCTTCACCTTATTTTGGTGCTGCTGCTGCTAATAAAAACATTGTTTTATTTTGCTTTATCGAAAAGTTTAAACCAGCAATAAATAGCAGGGCAACAATATCGTAACGTAACGTAATCATTAGAGAGTTATTGGACACTAAGAACATTTTCCGTAACGTTACCGTTACTCCCGCAACCGTAAAAAATACATGGTTCGTTTATGCACTATGGTTACGGTTGCGGGGCTAACGGGACTTACGGACAAATATTTCTTAGTGTCTATTGAACAAAAGAACGCGAACGTATGTATATTTATTAATATGCTCAATAAATACAACTCCATTTACAAAAGTAATTTAATTATCTGGCAGACCATTAAAATAGAAGTTTCTGGAAAAAAGAATTGGACGAAATTCGCAAACACTACGTTCCTTGGCAAATTTAGGATCATCTTGCATGTGTTGTTGAACCTGACAATTAAAAACGACATGTTTATATATAAAGGCTAATTTCGATTGATATAACAAAAGTCATTTTAAATTACCTTTGCAGCAATAGTTAGTAAGTCATCCGTGCGCCAGTGCTTTTTTGCTACAGCACAAAATGCTTGAATAAACTGTGTTCCACTCGCATGCTTTCTTTTCGCTTTAACACCAGGCATAGCAGGAACAAAGTAGATTGTGTTGGGCAAGTCAACATGCGAATGAGAATACTCCACCGATTTCATTTTAATATTTTGGCATGTTTGAAACAAAAAGATTTTAGGTTTTTCACTATATTCTGGGAACTCCTCGTGCCCAAATTTGTGCATAACGTCTGTGTAAATGTTGGCCGTGTTGCCGTCTTCCAGAAAAACGTGATGTAGATGCCCATGACTCATTATGATTGTGAAACATGAACTTACACGGTTTCGTTTTAGTTCATTCTTGAAGTCATCTATGATTCTGGACAAAGTCTGGAATGAAGAAAAAAATTTTGATGAGCATTACCACCCAATGCCTTGTTGCATTTTAATAATAGCGATTTTGGGCCATTCTGGTACCTTTCGGTTCTTCACATCTTCATAAAGCATGAATTGAATGCCCAGTTTAGGAAGAACATTTCGCAACATTTTGATATCGTTTTGTGAACCTGTCCTCTTATNCGCAACATTTTGATATCGTTTTGTGAACCTGTCCTCTTATTTGTCTTAGACGTTTTAAAACTTATATTTACAATCAGGGCTAAGCCGGACGGCTTTGAAACCATTGGATATGTATCCGGATGATCTTTATGCAGGTCCTATTTATACAAGCAAAAAATTATTGATTAGTGAAACGTTAATTAATTTTTGCAAATTTTGAATAATTAGAGCAATTTAAATACCCAATAAGATGGACTTGCATTGGTTTTAAGCTGATTGTTTCCACTTTTGATTTCAATATTGAAAAAATTTTCTGTAAACGAATCTGAGGAGTTATTATCATAATCCATTGGCTCATCGTTCTCTTTATCGTCGAATCCGTCATCTGAATCACAGTCGCATGTAGTTGGCATTTGTATTCCTTCGTCCTCACTTTGATTTGTAACCATTTCTTCAGAATCTGCCCCGAAATTGTCGCCACCATCATCGTCTGTACTTTCAGCATGAGGTTCCTCTGAAGGCACGCCGTCGGTGTTAGGTTGCAGACTTGATTTAATAATTTTAATGTTTGCCAAGATAAGCCTCGGTCTTTGCCACTCATCCGAAGTTTTTGGCTGAAACAATACAAATCATGCTAAGGTTATCATGGCCAACGGGTATATATATACGTTTGTAAGGTCTTTAAATTTATTTACCATTTGATGCTTAAGGTACCCACTGATAATAGTTCCTTGTAGTAAAACAGACATATTCCTCGCTGGAATATCGGTGGTGGCCCGGATGACTTCGTGTGATTTGTCATTTCCCAGAAGTTGCTTGACATCCTTTTGATAGATAACTACGTTGTTGAGCTCCCAATCCTCGCTTTCTTCATCCTTGTGTGTTAGTTGTACATCCTAACAAAGTAATATTTGGAATTAGGCTCTGGTTATAAATTGATAGAGCGAATTTGAGTTTCGGAATAAATAAGCAAGTTTCGCATACTCTCATAATGATGCAAACTTGACGCTTCCGTCCCCTTTCACATTGCGTACAATAGTAATTGTCATTATGATGCTTGTAAGGAATCTATAAAAAATTAAAGCCTCAATTAACGCGATTCTTTTAAAAACTCAAACAAACTTTAAAAAAACAAATTACGCTTGTGGAGCAAATTTCGCATCCTAAATATCTGTAGATTTCTCCATTTGTGATTGTCACATTCTCGACATCTTCAGTAAACCCAACAGGAGGATTGCGTCGGAGTTTTTCTTGAACTGAAAGATTAAATCATGCATATAATTATCGAAAAGGTAACATTCGTTATGTATACATAGTGAGTCAATTTAAGCTTACAGTCTTTTAGAGTACTCTTCTGGGCATTTCCTCCAGCTTGGTCTACTACAACAACATCCTCCACGATTTTTACTTTGTCAAGCATCACTCGATAACTAGAGTTAGAATTGCTGGATCGGCTGTATCTATTATTTTGTTGAGATGCAGATTTCATTGTTCCCTTTAGCACATAACAATGGTATTCCTGGCATAAAGTTAATAAATTAACGTGAAAAATCTCACATATAATATTCACTAGAAATCTTAACTTTATAAAAAATATCATACTTGGAGCTTATCCCGATTTTCTTGGCCAGCTTTGGAATTTAGGGAGGACCATGCTTCAATCTTCTTGTCTCCAATTATAAAGTCAAACGTAACTCTTTGCTCCTCGATTCGTTTCTTTATCAGTAGCCCAAAGTTAATTTTAACCCTGCAAATGAAAATAGGCTCCGCGTAAATATTTTTTGATCAATAACCTCCATTATTAATACGTATGTTTAATTCGCTTACTTTATCCAACCTGTACTTGAAATATTATTAAAATTGAAATATCCTGTGTGGTCCGGATCCCCATGTATGCTAGCATTGCCATAAGTGCCTCCGCTTCGTAAATTATGCTGTGATGGTAGCCTTGCTAGCCGGTGACAAGTCGCTTTACAACATCCAGACCCTCCTCCCACATAAACAACCCTAGTCCCGTGACCAGAACTAGACTCTTTATTTTGCCCTCTTTCCTTACTTGATACCATTTTGGCAGTGCAACCTCAATTGGGGATGGTAAACTCGTAATATGTTGTCAGTCAATGCGAAAATTTGTAAGGATATACTTTTATCACGACAAATTTGATATTACAATATCAATGAAACGATTGAATTTTAATTAACAAGCAAATACCTCACTCCTGCACAAAAGCAACTATTTTCCTGTTGTTCTCACAACAAAGTCTGAAGAGTGAATGACAAAACGACAAAATCACTGTAACTCCCAAAAGGTATGTAGTATGAACAAAACTCTGGCTATTCTCAACTCTTGTGATAAAACTTGGTTCAAAAAGGTCCAGTAGTTTTTATGACTAGGAAAAGGGAACAAAAGCTTATTCTTGAGTGAGATGCATCCCTTCAAAGGACCCTTTCAACACATACCTTATTATGTTGCTACCTTTTATCCCTGATATCCAACCTGTCGTAAACTTGTCGTCGTGAGTGAGCCATACTCATACTCATACTGCACTACACTAGGAAATCAGGGTCCACAGATATTAACAAAGTCCAAAAAGTAGGGCACGAAGGAATGCACATGCTTCTCTATCACTACAGTTGTACTATGCATTTTTGTCAACAACTTTTTTAACCGTATACTATTTCTTCACACCATCCTCGACCAAAAGGTAATCCTGTAGTTTTGGTATTTTAGCTTAAATATAAAATGTGCCCTTGCCTGTGTACTCTCCTACCTTCACTACTTTTCTGGTTTACATCACTTTATCATCATAAAACAATTAGGATATGTTTTTGTATATGAATGGAGTTCAGAGTAAAGTCATTCGTCGTTACAATTTTAACATTATTTTAAAAAATCTTACATTTATTCATTTACATAAATAATACAATGCAAACAAAATATTGACTAAAATGTAAACAGGTCACATACATAAGCCTACTCTTGCTATCATACACCGCCTTGTTCCACAAGCACATCATATCCCTCTCAAATGACTCCCCCCGGGGGACTTACTCAACCGTTTAAAACTTCCTCGTATAGTTTAAGCACCCAATTTCACACAGCCCCTTCCAGTCTTCAATGTTGAATGTGAAATCTCCTCCAATCTCTCTAATTTCCGGTTTCAACCTAATCACTTTCTTTGCCATCTCCAACAACGCGCCTACCACGAACACATCATCCACCCAAACAAACCAAGTCAGTCCAGACGTCACATAAATCTTTTTAATCCACTCCAGCGAAATTACGTACGCAAATCCCATGCAGTAGTCTGGGTAAACCTCCCCCCAACCATTCCTCCTCCGTAACGTACCATTTGCTTCCATTTTCTCGTAATGGTTTCTTTCCAGCCAAAAAGAAACAATATAACTGTGGAATAGTGGTGATGTTCAACGTTTCCATCTCCTTACTGCGCCTATCCAACAATGTCGTAACGTCTACGAAGAAATCGTCGTCAATTTTCCACACAAGCTCAGCATCCTGACAAAAGTTGAGGATCCATTTGTAGCCCATCATGCGCTTATACGATAGATTCCTGTACGCATCCAAAAACGATCCTTGAACGAGAGCCCCAAATGTTTGTTCCTCCTCATCCAGTTTTTCTTGCTCCTCTGAAAAAGTTTGCCCAAGGCTGGCGACGCGACACCTTCCCCAAGAAAGAATACCAGGCGAACCTTCCACCCTTTGTAGGTTTTCATGGATCCCAAAGACATGCGCATTGCCAGACGTTTTTGAAAATGGGATCGTTTTTGAATCAAGTTAATTTGAATTTGAATCGGGCAGTGTTAACTAAAATGGGCATTAGACGCCAGTGTTGATCATGCGCGGCAGGTTTGCATAAACTGGCGTCCGTTCTGGTCCATGAAAAGTCGAGTAGGTTGAGGACACGGGGGCGTTCCGACAGTGCGGCGCTTTGGTGCTCCCATTAAAAGGTTTCTCCGAAGGGCAAGGCGGGTTTGTAAAATGACTTGATGTTAATACCGGATTCGCACAAGGAAGCATCCAACAACTACTGCTGTGAACACGACCCCCACCTAAAACACAGAAATTATAAAATTTTAATAACAATGCTCAGTATTTTCTTTTGGGATAGCTTATTCTCACAAATTAAATTATATCTCACCAAATAGACACATCCATTTTTCAACTTTGTAAGCCTAAACAAACGGCAAGTATTGGTACGTTCATAGAGTTGTGTTATAATAAAATACTTAAAAATCGTCTTAATATGTTTGTAACGTAAGCTTTGTTTTTAATAATAATTAAGGAAACGGTATTGGCTTTGTAATGTGGACCTACTATTGTTTAACGATTTGTTTTTTAACTCACTAAGTGTGTTTTTATAGTGTTACGAAAGGGAGACTAATTGCTCTGTATATGCAACTGATTTCGATTAACACTTTAATAAAGTCTTAATCTTAATCATCTTATCTTAATCTTTGCGGTAATTAGGGCCCTCCCTCACAGTGCCAATCTGTGGATTTCTCATCCTTCCTGTAGTTCCTTCTTTGTGAAGATGTCAGCTATCCCACTGTAGTCTTTGGGAGATTAGTTTTTTATTACATTTTAAACATTGCATCAGTAAAGGTTTGTTTGAATAGAAAGCAGTTTAAATGTACTGCAAAACAAATTGGTAATGTGGATTAAATTAACGTTGCCTTTGGTTACGGATACTTCAATACATAAAAAACAAATCTCAAGATAATTACTTTGAATTTTCAAGTTAAACTAAAGCGTTCATGTGAAAGAGTTGGCGCGAGACCAATCTTAATCACTGACAGTGTGTGAGGATGGGAAATGAACAAAGGCAGCTAGGTTGGGGTCACTTGGGATTAGAGAGGGAAGACGGAGAAGACATCTGTTCAAATTTTTTATTTACATTTTTGCGCATCCAAAAGTATTAAAGAGTATAACTAACTAATTGGGGATAAGCTTTAGTTTTAATTATTTTTGTTTGTTCGGGTAGGGTCAAAAAGGTAGCAACGATGCCCCACAAGCGACGAAGAGGAAGATGACAGGTCGGGACAAACTGAAGAAGCTCAGCTCAAGCAACCTCTGCTTCTGCATATCAGAAAGCGAAAAGGTGGAGACGGTTAGGTTAGTACGCTGGTGTCAATAACTAGTTCATGATTATAGTATTTTAATTAATTATGTAAATTGTAAAATATATTTGCTTTTATCACAACAGCTGCGGTTAACCGATTTACTCCCACATTGGCGATTTCGACATTGGCACCAACCCTGTGGCCAATTTTTTGAGAGGTGTATTCGACATTGGCAACAACAAAAAACTTGACTGCTTAGATTGGCGATTACACAAACCAATATTGGCGATTTCTAATTCTTTTATTAAAATCAGTCAAAAAAGAAATATACATTAAAATTATATATAGGATCATTTCGGTTAGCTATGGATGAAATAACTCCTATCATTTCATTCAACCATTCTTTAAAATTTTACCTTTTTTGCCTTGTTTGTATACTTACAACACATAGCTTGCATACTTTTATTCACCGTGGAGAAACGAATTAGCTTGGCTAGATTGACAGTGTCCAGACAAAACCAGTCAGCTGATGAAAATAATAACCAAGCACCGGCGTCTTCCACCTTGAAAACTTAGCTGACAAAAGACTTAGATATAGAATCCCCTGCTGGGGCTATAGTGAGGTGCCCCAGGCACTGCACTGTTCTTGACTGATTTTTGAGCATTAATTCAAAACGTGTGAAGAATGTCTACCACTGGTCTTCAACCACAGTTTCCTTGTCATGCCATCCTAGAAAATGCCGACAGTTTCCCAAGTTGCAAGATGTGATGCTTTCCAAAACATTACAAGTCACCATTCCTTGCTGCTTTTCCCGAACAAAATCAGGAACACAAAATAGAGAAAGCAAGAAAGAAGTGAAAGGAAGGAAAAGACAAAGACTGAGAAGCCACCCTCCTACAACTTCATTTGGATGCGTTGTGATGCCAAGTTACGGAACCAAATTAAGTTACTGAATTATGTTACGAACAAGTATCCTCAATCATTTTGGTCATGTTCCCTCCCCATTCTCTTCAGGTACACCGAATAGAGTCATTTCTATCATAAACTATAATCAAAAGGAAACTCAAAACCGTAGCTAGCAGGACGCGAAATAATGACCATTTGACAGTCAATACGTATATTTGTACAAAGAATGTGTATATTTATTTAAATAAATATTCAATTAAAATA
>JAHZNG010003985.1:0-11917 GCA_027744375.1 Orchesellides sinensis | reverse complement strand
AAATTGTGCGCTACTTTGTTATCTCCCATTTGTCCGTCCGTCTTATCGCTACGTTTTAACGTACGCATTACATCCAATTATTTCGCTAATAGTTGATTGGAAGTTTGCAAGAGTTAGAAAAAGGCTTCCAGTCAATCCAAAATGAATCATGATGTATTAATGTTCTCTGTCCTAAAAATGATTAATTTCGCTTGATTATGATTATGAGCTTTATCGGACGAAAATATTCTTTTCATGTCACTTGGCGTTATTATTATTTACAACGTTTGGTTTCATTGGATTGCGTGTCTTTATAAGCTAAATTTTATTTCAATTCATTTTCTTCTCTAGTTAAAATACATATTTTCATAAATTCGTTCCGCTACTTTCTTACTCCATGTTAACCTGCACGGCTTAACGTGTTCCCTATGCATAGCATCACATATTACCACCATGCTTTACGGCTGTGATTGTTCCAACATGTAACTCGCTCACCCATCATTGTTTCCTAATGAAACAGGCTCGTTCACAACCATTCCTCTCCATATCATCCATCAAACATTCCTATCACTATTCCACAGTTGCTGCTGAACAACTCTCACCAACCTCATTACATGAATGGATACACGGATGGATGGATTAGCACAAACAAGATAAGAAAACCTCTCTTGTCCTTTCAAACGCAACTGCTGCGACAAAATATTTTGTAAGAAGAAGGATGTACCTAAATTTGATCATACATATTACCTTATCACATCAATGCCATAATATTCTGCTATCAAACACATAAACGTACAATTCCTCCTCACTTTACAAAAAAACGCACTATCTTCTCATTTTTTTTGGCTATAAGCCCATTTCATTATTTCAACCGCCGTTTCTACAGCGTAGCAGCATATCACATACAAAAAAAGAGATAAATACGATACGCACTTTAATACATAGGTAGAATTCCATGCTTGTTAGCGTTATTGATCCACAAACAATATTTTATAATGTTTCATTTAGCATTGATCACCAAAGCCATTATAAAGTGTGACGTGTACGATTTTCTGTGGTGAATAGCTCCCATCAACCAGGAAGACACATTAAAAAATACATTAGTGATTTTTAACGTGTGTGAACATTTATGGAATAAAACAAGGAGATAATACTTGTGTGGTATTTAAACAAGTATTATAGACTATTGTGTGCTGGATATCATTTTAGTGCGTGTTAAGCTTTTATGTTAAAGGCTGTATTAGGATAGTATTGGGGATTGGAGGTGCAAGTGTGTGTTTTTTGGTGCTGTGGTTGTAATACGATATTTTTTGGTTAGTTTATTGTTATCTCAGGAAGAAGAAGAGCAATTGTTGAGAAGAAGGAAGGTTGAAGGTGGTAGCCATATTTATCAGGAAGGAAGAAAAATAAAGTGAGTTTAAGGGAATTTAAAGTGGAAACGGTGAAAAAATAAACTTGGTAAGGAGTATTATGCAATTATTTGAAAGGGGGGGGGGATGGTGAAAATGTTTGGGGGAGTGGGATGAAAATGATTGATCTTAATGTGGCTTTTCTTGTGATTTTTTGTTTGTAGGATCAACATGTCACGAAATGAATGCAGAGTTTATGTTGGAAACCTTCCCCCAGATATCAGGACAAAGGACATTGAAGATCTTTTCTATAGATATGGCAAGATTTTGTATGTGGACTTGAAGAATCGGCGTGGACCACCATTTGCTTTTGTTGAGTTTGAAGACCCAAGGTATGATTATGAGGAAATATTGTGAATTTTTGGGGATTTCAATTTTTAGGTTGTGATTTGTGTTGATGAGTGGTGGTGTTTTGGTGTTTGTGTAGGGATGCGGAGGATGCCGTGGCAAAACGGGATGGATATGACTACGACGGCTACAGACTACGCGTTGAGTTTCCTCGTGGAGGAACACGTGGAAGATCCTCAGGTGGTGGCGGTGGCGGTGGACGTGGTGGCGAGGGAAGAGGTCGTGGAGCACCTGCACGTCGTTCACAATACCGCGTGATGGTTTCTGGTACGGTGACACAACATGATGAACTAAAAACAAAATTAGCGCATTGGCAAAATATTGTCCCCTCCTCATCACCGTGTAGTAAGGCGACGCTTCAGAGTTCCGTAATCTCGCTTCTTCATCCGCAATTGTGCAACCTCCTGTGTATGCTGGGATTTGAGAAGATCGATGATGACCCGTCATCAAATCGGTCTTCACATGAAATCAGCTTCAGCTGTCCGGCAGGCGCATAAAAAACACATTTTTTAAAGGGAGCAAGCACACACATGTTTGTTAAATTGTCTCGTCTTCGCGGGAGAGAGTCATTTTTTGCTAAGAAAATGTAGCATCCGCCTCGTTAGCAGGGCATGGCTGCTCCTCCATTTTGTCCGGTGAAGACACAGGGAGACAGAAATTTACCCCCAAGAATTCTGCACACGGGCGGGAGGGAATGAAAATGTACAGGAAGTTGTTAAAGGAAAAGGGAGAACGCATCACACACTGGCATAAAAAACGCATCTTTTGCATTATTGAATGTGTTGGGGCTTCTATGTTTGTTAAATGCACGCACGCTCTTCTTGGAATGAGTATTTTAAAAAAATAGTAGGAAGGATGTGACCGCGCATGTTATGGTGACAGGAGTTTTGGAAACGCTTTGTAAAAAAGTAGGATTTGTGAGGAGGCAGATTGTCGTCGCGGGAGTATTGCGGGAGGAGGATGAGGATGATGATGTAACTCTTTAAAATGTAGTAAATGTGTGTGTTTTTACCTATTTTTATTTTATTATTATTTTACCTATTTTTTGTGCGAATATTGAAACATCGCTTGCAAAAAAATGGAAAAAAGTATGGTTTGAATGTGCTAAAAAATTTCATTTCGTTCGGGGGTGAAAAATATTACTCTTCTCTCTATTTTCTCCTTCTTGACTAAACCATCCGAAATTTTTCTCCAAATACAATTTGTTATAAGACAGGAAAGAAAACTAGTGCACTTTATATTTATCGCTCTACGTGTGCTGCTACTGTTTTTTACTGCTAAACTGCTCTAAAGTATAAATATTGCTGTGCTGCTGTTGTTGTTTAACTGGTTAAGACGTAAAATTACCTGCCGCTGTCTTTATATTACACTATTTCTCTACGCGCTATTGTGTGATTATTCAGTAGGCCATTGGAATGTTACCATGAGAAATGTAACTTGCTGCTATTAGGATCATTTATGTTCTCGGGTGGGCTTTTGGATGGGATTTATACGAGGAGAATTGTTTTTGGAGATAAAATAAAAAAGGATGAAAAAGGAAGGAAAATTTATGGAGGAAGGAAAAGAAAGAAAGGAAAATGGAATGAATGAGCAGAGAGGATGGAAAAAAAGTTGTTAACGGAAGCATGAGAGAATACGATTCGCACACATAATTTCTTTTTTAAAAAGCTTAGGGAGGAAGGAAAAAAAAATTAACGGAAAGTGGAAGGATTTGGAAGGTAAAAAAGAACAGGGAAAAGAGAAGGTATCTCAGGGAATAAAAAATGAAGAGGATGATTATGCAGGGATTCGCAGCATTCATCATCATCAGTCTGCTTCTCTTCTTCATCTTCAGCATCATCATCGCATCATCATCATCTCAGTCGCTCCTCTTTGTTCGTCAGAAAGCGTCATCCATCCTCATCGCCAAGATTCCTCCTGGGGTGCACAAACAAATTACACACACCTTAAGTATACATGTTCAATATATGTTGTTGTTCACCACGTATGTTGTTGTTGTTGTTCTTGTTACTTCCTGCTCCTTATTCCCCAAAAATAATTTGTCTTGGTGTCTCATTTATGGAACTCGCACAGGATTTTACGAAATTGGTTGATAAAATTTTTTTAAAATATCAAGCCAAAACATGTAATTTGTTGGGAATTGTTGTTGTTGTTCGCGGTGACACGGAAGAACAAAGACATGTTTTTTTTTAAAGTTGCTTTTTTGTACTACACAATACTTCTTACTACTGTGGCCGGTACGTTAAATAATAAGGAGGAGACGTGAATTTTGAAACTGTGATGTGAAACTGTTGCAGCATCATTTACAAATCAGAAAAATTAAAATAATTCATGATTTTATATGTTTGCTCTTTAGGGGGAAACTTCATACATTCGTGTGAAGGAGGACTATGGAGGTGGTGACCGCTCCGCTGCTCGGTCACGGAGTCGAAGTTACTCACCTGTTCGACGAAGGGGTTCTTATTCCCCTGCTAGGAGTGCGTCTCGAAGCCGATCCCGCTCCAGGTCTCGCTCTCCATATGACCGTCGTTAAAAAATACATTTCCTGAACCCAGCAGCAGCAGGAAGTACTGCTGACTGATATTTTCTGATACAACAATTCTTTTTTTATTACTGTTAAGCTGGAGGGGACATGCTAAACGCTGTTCTTGTTTTCAAACTTGGTTTTTTTCTTGGATTCATTTTTCAAATCAGTTTTTAATAGATATATTACTATGCACTAGCTAATAGACAAATTTTCATGGTCATGATAAAATAAAAATATAACTGGCAACTCTGTGAATGTTCTGTTTTTTCATAACAAGAATCGCATAAATACGGTTTTATTGATACATATATATTAAAATCGTGGTTATATCTCATATTAGTAATTTGTATTCATTTTTTCATATCTATTTGTAGATATATATTTTTAGTAGAAACAAAACCAGTCACGTGTTTTTGGGATATAACGCCAACCACGTTGTTGAAACCTTACAGTACATTTTTCATTATTCTTTTCTCACATTTATTATAATTCATAAACCACTAAACTCCCCATTACAATTATTTTAGATTGATTTGAAATGATAGTTGAAAACCTGCTTGATCATGGCGGTTTAATGATTGGGAAACGGGGTATCATTGACATAAAAACGATCGATATTCGATACAATCAGAATAGTGTCGATAAGAATGAGTGACTTGAGTGCATAGTCATGATACAACCTAACAAATATAGTTTTTGTGTGATTTTTAATATAGCGATCATTCCTTAACTACTAAATTATCTGTATTTATATTATATTATAACAATAAGAATTCGAGACTCTTCTTGATGAACAATATTACATTAAGAGTTACAACAATAAATAATGATGTTATATAGCGTAGTTGTTTTATGTTACCCACGTTGAAATATATTTTGGTAGAAACTATATTGGTGATGAATATTTTTTGTTTGTGTGTATTTTGAATATTAAATCTCTGTGTTTGTGTTAGAGAGAAATATATTTAAGCGATGAGCGATATAAATAGCGATAAAATATTTTCCTCTTTTGTATAAATGAACAGTTTTGAGTTGCGTAAATATACGTATAATAATAAAATTGATTTATCATTGCACTGTCCATCTTTTGTATTAATTACCTACATTCACGCTCGTGATTTTTTCTTCCGGTAAAAAATATTTTTTTAGCGAGTGAAATTCGAGTTGGACTAGTCCGGAAAAAATAGACAGGCGAAAATAAAATAAAAACAATACTAATGCCGTGCAAAAAAATATAGGGAAAAGACATATTGCGGTCTAAGAATAAGGTAGGAAGCATTAATTGCCCAATGTGCAATATTGGTTATACGTACATAACTTACCAAAAATAAGCGAAAGTTATTTTGGTTTGCGAATAATAATTAATTCATGGTAATATTTTCATATTAAGGTAACCTCACATTGTTAATAATTCATCTGTCAAGTAATACATTGGCAAGTTTAATGAAACACATAAAAATAAGAGTTTTGTATTTACAAAATGTGAAAACCAGATTATTAACTCAACTTGAAAGTTAATATGAAGTTGGGAAACAACTTCAATTTCTGGAGTGATTGTACTTTTTAACAGTAAAATAATTTTCCCCGTTTGGTTTCCATTCTCTTTTTATCGTGATGTGATAACTACAACACAAATGAACATTTACGTTTTGAAAGATTGAGTGAAGCATTTCAAAGCATTGACATTTTAAAACCCACTTGAAATTTAGTAAAAACAAAACTTTCAAATGAGTCAAGCTAAGCTACCTACACGTATATTTCTACTCTCTTAGCAAAAAAGGCAAGCGTAAAATAATTAGCTGAAACGAAAACGTGTTCACCTTGCGGCACAGCTGCAAAGCTACTTCATATACGAATCTACCTACCTTAAATTATTAGTCCAGTGCGTATTATTAACATTGTACTTAAAATCATTTTTTATATATTATGCAGCATCACGCTGGTTTTCGGTGGATCAAATACACATATCACTAAAAAAACTATAATTAGTTCCTAGTTCCTATATCCACTTTCTAGCAATTATTGAATATTACACTGTACATATTATGCTTTTTGAAAAATCACTATTTATAATTATAAAATCTATAAGTGTAATTATAATAATATTGATCAATTAACAATTACGTGATCAGTTCAGAGTGTATAAATTCATTATGCAAAGGGCTGTTGTTGTGTGTGATGAAGGTATAGTCTCAATAATATCATTTTAACATTGCGAAAATGTTTCTCGAGTAAAAAAGGATAATAATATAATGTGCGTAGCCTCCTTTTCTATTTGTAACAAATTTGTTTTTAAACTTAAGTTTAGATTTATCATTGTTCACCTATAAACCTGATTGAATATCAAAAAGTTAATGCAACACAGAGAATTTTTTTAAATCTGATACGATGTAACGTACCTATGTTTTAACAGTTAGAGTGCATTATAAAAAATCGCGGTGGACTGAATAATAATATTCATGCTAACAGACTGGATTTTTAAAAGTGAGCTGATAGTACATTTTTGATATTAAGACTTATTTAACTACGTAAGCATAACTGCAGCCGCAAACCAATACAAACACACATCCATAACGAAAAACTTTTTTAAAGCATTTCCATCAAACTTCAGAATGATCCTTAAGATTTTGAGAAAGTGCGAATGAAATTAAGCATCAAAAACATTTGAGTATTTTAAAACAGGAATTTAAATGGCAGAAATTAATTCAAATTTAATCCAAGAAGAGAAGAGTGCTTCTTCCGTCTTCCCAGTGGAATGCACCAACCAAAAGCTGGAGTCCGTACCTCTCACAAAAATTAATTTAATGCACCAAGTGAACAACTTTGGAATCGGAATGACGTTAAAAAGCAAAACACGAATTAACAGCAGTTTTGAAAACATTCAAATATTCTACAAAGCAATTAATCCCACCACACGTTAGGAAAGCCATTAGAAAGCATATTGACAGGGAAAGCAGTTAATGGGAAATGTAACAGTAGAGCTGTGAAACACTTTTTTATGTATAATATAAATAGTAGTAGTGTACACATTATTTTTATCATACTGAATAAATGAAAGGTAATGTGAAGCAGTCTTAAAAGTTTACCGAGAACCACATATTATTTTTATGACAACTTTTTTCGGTCTTGCCCTTTTGTCCACGCTTTAAAAAAGAAGTCATTAAAAAGTGTGCTGTTTTTGTTGTGCATAGCAATTGAATAACAAGCTAATAATACCAACCACTTAATAATAACAATATAATAATAATAATAATATGTATAAACAACGATAACAATTTTTAAAGGCTATAAAATAGCGTAAGGTATATTGTTTACAAATTACATAGCTGCCCTATTATTGGTAATCCTGAATTACAGCTTTCTCTTACAGCTTTTAGTACAAATTAAGAAAACTAGTCTAACAATTGTACGCAACGGCCCTCGCAAAAGCAGTAGTTTTTGCCAAACTTTTTCCTTTCATATAAACAAGCACCGTGTTTCATGATAAAAATCCACCCTACAGCAGAGTACTCGGAAGTAACTGACTATTAAACTATATATTATGTATACTTGCTCTAACCTTACAATCTATATTGAAATACAAGTTCTTTTACGTTTGAAACAACACCACCACCTTTACGTTTGCCACGTTACATTTGGCTTCGAAATTGCATAGGTTTTAAAGTACGAGCGTACATCTTAGGGAATAGGAGTACGCATATTTTGTCATATTTTTTTTGAGAAGTGTGTATAAATCATTACAAAATTAAGAAGATATAATATTTTTTTACATTAAAAAGTTCGTCCGGACTCATGACAATTAATGATGAGATTGGAGAATTGAGAAATCTGCGTATAAATACGGCTATGATTCGTCTACATTGGCGTTTTTAACACTGTTTTCATACAACAGTAGTCAGTAACCGTTTCAAGGAATTTCTGGTTGAATCCCTGCAATATGCACGAAATGCATAATACATGCTACGTCTATTTATGACATCTTGGCTTACAGTTGTGTTTTTTAAGAAAACGGCATGATATATAAATCTCTTACATTTTTACATATCTAAAATTTGTTGCTGTTGTTGTACTTGGATTGTTGTTGATGTTTGTTTTTTACGTTTTTTTAAATTAAAGGTTTTTTCGCTTTAGTAGTAGTGGCAGCAAAGAAGTAATGGTATAGGACAAAATACAATAATAATTGAACAAGAAACGATGCCGACTTGATATATTTCCGCAGTAGTTGTTCAAATGAATGACCTTGTGCCAAAAAAAGATTATGCGTAGTTGTAGAGCGATTATTACTGAAACAGATAACGAATTAAAACCTATGAGTCTTATTTTTCCTCAGAAAAGGGCTAGATTCTTGGCTTATACGTGAGAGTGACATGAAAGGTCTGAACATCAGTTTCCGTACAGTCTAATTCCGAAACTAAGGTATGATCTGAACCGTCAACAACGCCATTATTATTGCCGGCCCCGCCGCCACTAGCTCCTTCACCACCACGAGCACTGTTACTACTACTAATGGCGCCACTGCACGCGCCAGCACCATTGTCTAAGTCGTACATTGCTGTCGAAGGGTTATTGGAACGTCTTGATGGGGTGGGGACTTGGTCTGCACCACCACTTGCCTCACCAGGAGGATGTGGGGATGGGTGCTGTAAATGATTGGAATCCGTTCCGGGAGAGGCTGAATTTGCAGAAGAATATTTTTTGGCTGAAGAAGGTCCACTTCCGCCCCCACTACCACCACCGCCTGAAGCCCCGTTCTCTTTGTTCTTTTTACTAGAGCTACGACGTACAAGTCGGCGGTCCTTTTCCTTGCTGGAGGTTCGGCGAACTAAGGGATGTTTTACGGATTCATTGCTAGAACTGAGAACACCGCCTGAGGAAACACAATGATAATCATAATCGCAAAATTCAAACTAAGTTAAGCCTCGGCAAGAGTAAGTTGTTTAGCAAATATTTTAAATATTAACCTGCACTCCAATTTCCTGTTGACATCTTCTCTAAGAATAAGATAGGGATTGGACATATCGTCGACATCAACGACTGGCATTTTTGGACATGTCGAAGGGGACAGGAACCACTCGGAGCGTGTTTTCATTCTCGCCGCCTGTCTCTCTTGCATAACCTTCTACAAAAACCAAGTATGAACGTTAACGTTATTACGACATTTGAAAACAGTACGAATGAGATCAAACAACATGACACATTGTGATTAAAAAACGTTATCATACCTCGGTAACCTTAAATACTCCATTGTCCTCTAAACTAATGCTAAGTCGTGTATAGCTCTCCAATAAGTTATTTTCGGGAATGCTGCTAAGTGAGCTGCTTGGGTCATTTGTATCTGCATCTAATCGATCTGAAGCCTGGATGAGGGCGGGAGTTGAGTGGCTCTCTTCTTGTTGCGACATGGCTGAATACACACAAAATACACACACAAACAAATAAAGCCTATGTAATCATCACATCATTTAAAAGACAGACATTCATTCCTCCACACAAAACACACAAGACAAAAGTCCCAAAGAATTTTTAACAATGTTTTTTTACATGCAACAGTGCACAGAAAGCAAGATGAGCACCAACATTAATTTGGAAACATGGAAGTACAAATATAAGGGTGGGTATAGGAATAATTTATGTATTATCTTCAACAATTAACTTTTATCTAGTAGTTTCTGACCTACAAACGTACGACACATTCTGCACTCATGCAGAACAAGACACGCATTGAACAACAATTACTGTACAGACATAAAACTATACTAAAATGGCAAAACTTTTTCATAATCTTTCCTTTGTATCCTCTAAGAAATTCGAATATTCTGACATTACTTTTCAATAAACACATTCAACGACTTTACTAAAGTAACTATCCAAATTAACAGTTATACAAAGACAAGAGCTAGCACCTCCACCTAAAGCCACAACTGGAAATCCGAATAAAAACGGAAATAACTTTCGTATACACAACAGCACAACTCATCTTGCAATTATTTTTTATAGCATAAAAGAAACAAGAAGAAAATTAACTATAGAGAAAAGAAAATAGGTATAAAACAAAGAGGAATAAACAGAGCAACCAAAGTAATACACTACAAAATAAATAAAAATCATAGGTTCAGTTAAAGTACCTTATTATTTGTGAACTCGAGTAATTTTTTAAAATAAATCGTTCGCGTTGACTATAATCACCATCATCAGTAAATTATTGTGGTGGCTTTAAATAAAAATAAGTTAACAGTTTTGTTCTGATGATGACACGTGTGTTTGTGTGTGCTAAGATTCTTTTGCAAAGTCAAAATGCGAGTTCATTTTCATAATTTTTTAACAAGTCAAAGAAAAATCGTTTATTTATATACCGCGATATATGATTATAATTGGCGTAAAATCCACATTCATTGATAATATTTCTGTAACAATATAACAAATTTTTAACAAAATTTTTAACAATGCAAAGTGAAAATATTAAAATGTTGACAAAGCTGGCCTGATAATTTGTATCTGGTTTAAACGTTAAATGTAAATGTTATCAATGATCATCAGAGCGTCGTAAAAAACAAAATAAAAAATTCAATTAAAACACTTTGCATGAATCTTTACGAAATGTAAACGAAAGACGTAAATAGCAATGGTCCGAAATCTACTCTGTATAAGACACAAAAAGTCACTCAAGTTTTATACATTATATCCTTGTATATACAACGATTATAAAACCTTTTTTTCATTTTTAAAGTGCTACATAAGATGAGTTTCGTTTCTTTAATTTACACAACAACCTCTAAAAAGCGTGTCCACCTGTGTGACCCTTTGGTTAATAAATGAATACATTATTAAAAACAAGATAAAAATAAAGAGCAGACTAATAGAAGCAGTTTTTTATGTTTTATAAAAAAATAACTTAAAAAAGAAAGTAAATGGTTGAGTGAGATGATGAGAGTAATAGATAGGACAAGACATAATAATAAAGTTATAATTATAATAATAAAAAGTAATAAGATGCGCGGTTGTGACGTGTGTTTTGAGCACTTTTTTTAAAATCCTCCGTTTGAGCCGATATTTGTGCGCTTTGTAGAATCAAATTTTTGTCGTTATTTAAAATCTCCAGTTTTTTTACTCTTTCACTCCCACATCACAAACAAAAGGCCCTAATGATTGTAAAAATCTAAACACGGCTTTTTTAATCATTAAGTTACTCGGCTGCTGCTACGCAAATCCCTAAAAGAAAAGCAATAATAACAAATAACAACAACTAATACATTATATTTATTTCCTTTTTAACTTACACAATTAAACCGAACAAAATAGATTTGCTTTATTGGGTCGATAACCATGAATACTTGTACCAGCGCATGCATCTTATTTTAAATTAGCAAAGTTTACGAGCATTTGACCGTCTCATTTTCATGCAAAATGGAGACAAATGTAACTTTTTAAAAAATCCCTATTAAGCAGTCGATTTTGTACTTCAATTCAGTTTTTCTTTCTCAAAAACAGCTCAGTTCCAAAGTCAACTTGAAGTTGATTGGTTAAGGAATTTAAGCAAAAATTTAAAGCTTAACGGCCCTACGGGCAGAAAACCAAAGTAGATATTTGCTTGTTGTAAATCAAAATTAAAAGGTTTTACGGACATTGACACAGCTCACTGCTACTTAAAATAAAA
>JAHZNG010003984.1:0-16471 GCA_027744375.1 Orchesellides sinensis | reverse complement strand
CATCGAGTAGCATTCAGATCAGATAGTGACAGTGACGATACATAGTATTAAGATTAGATAGGGGCACATTTTCATTATGTTAAGTTCAATTAGTTAGCTGTACCCACATCATGCACCAAGCCAATACAATATAGGGTGACCTTATAAAGCCAATTGTTTGAAAAGTGTGATTCTCAAATGACAAAAACAAGTCAAATCGGAAAAATACATTTTTTGATAAGATTGAATGAATCTTGTAAAACAACGCCCACAAAAATGAACCTTCGTTCATGGCATATTAACTGATAAATTGTGGCAATACACGCTATGTAATTGATATATACAGTTGTCACTATCTGCACTTAAATAACTTTTAGTGGCAAATATTTTTCTCTTGGACAGGCTTTCCGTGGTTCGCCAAAGAGCTCAAGTAGCTTCAGTCGTTAGGCACCTTTCAACCCTTTCACGTCATCGACATCACAAGTACAACCCTTCTGGAAAACTGTCATCCTTGCAACATCCTCCTGTTAGCAATTATTTCTTGAATAGATTCTGGTTTAAAGAAACAACTCAAGTAAAGATGAGCACTGGAATCAGGTAATTAATTAATCTTTGAAGAAACTAAATTACTGAAGTAAATCATGACAAAATCTTACATGAGTATTATTCATGCATTTTAGATCCCCGTACTACTCCATGGGAGAGCACACGTTGGCTGTCCCAGCGTCTCTCTTTGGACTGAACCGCAATCGTTTGTTGGAAAGATTGCAGAAAAATTCTAACATTGACAAGAACTCGATTGTACTTCTTCAAGGTGGCAATGAGGAAACTAGATATTGCTCCGACGTTGGTCCTGTATTTCGCCAGGTAGTAATGCATAATTTGGAACATGAGATTTAAAATTAGTATGAACATGAGATTTTATGGCATAAATAAATACGGTGGTCTAAAAATGTCATTTTTCATCAGGAATCATACTTCCACTGGACTTTTGGGGTGACAGAACCCGATTGTTACGGAGCCATCAGAGTAAAGGATGGAGCTTCCATTTTGTTTGTACCTCGGCTACCTGACGAATACGCAGTATGGATGGGAAGAATTGCTCCTTTAGAAAGTTACAAGCAGAGATATGAAGTCGATGAAGTTTACTATGTTGATGAGGTGAGGATTTATTAATTAAAGGTTTAGGATACAACTTGAACGTTAAAAGTTATAGATTAATTAAGAACTGCCATTATCTTTCAGATTGGAGAGAAGCTGCAGGCAATGAAACCGACAACTTTGCTAACACTTGTAAGTTAAAACAGGAAATTAAAAAAAAAGTACTGAAATTTTCTTTTTATCCTGGAAAGTTAACTACTTACACGGATTCAAACGCTGAAAAATATTTGTGTGGTTTTCTGCCGTTAGGACGGAGTTAATTCCGACAGCGGTAAAAACTGTCGCGAAGCCACCTTTGAAGGCATCAGCAAGTAGGAATTTTCTTTGTAATTGCTTACCTAACAGAAAAGTATAATGCGAATAACATAAATAATGTAATTACTTGTTTAAATGGTTATATAGATTCAAAGTTGACAACAAACCCCTACATGCAGAAATTGCTGAATGGTACGTATTTATTTTATTGCAAATCTCTATGCATCATTCTCTACTAGCTTTTAATTAAGTACATCTTTATATGCGTCTTTTGTCGAACTTTCAGTCGTGTAATCAAAACCGACCAGGAAATTGAGGTCCTCCGCTATGTGTGCAAAATTTCATCCCAGGCGCATATTGAGGTTATGAAGCGAATGCGACCTGGTATGAAGGAATACCAAGGAGAATCTGTATTTCTCAATTACTGTTACTACTATGGAGGATGCCGTCATTGTTCGTACACCTGTATTTGTGGGTCTGGAGATAATGGAGCTGTTCTGCATTATGGTTCGCTCAATTATTAACCTTTAAATAATTAATTAGCAATGAATGCGTTTTAAAGATATCCATATTCAATAGGTCATGCTGGGGCTCCAAATGACAAGACAATCAACGATGGGGATATGTGGTATGTTGATTTATTGTTTTACACAGTAAACTCTAGCAAAATGTAATGTAAATTAAAATGCTCATTTTTATCAACAGCCTCTTTGATATGGGAGGAGAATACTACTGCTATACATCGGATATTACTTGCAGTTATCCAGCAAATGGAAAGTTTACTGAAGACCAGAAGATCGTCTACAACGCTGTTCTTAATGCAAACAGGGCAGTTTTAAAGGCTTGCAAACCAGGTTGGTTTTGAGATTTCAAAATAAAGTAACTATTAGGCAATGGCTAAAGGTTTAATTTTTATTTTATTTTCTAGGTGTAAGTTGGGTTGACATGCATGTCTTGGCAAACCGGACGATGCTCTCAGAGTTGTTAGCTCATGGAATTTTGCAGGGTGATATTGAAGAAATGATGAAGGTAATTCCATTTTTTTTAAATTTTAGATACGATTTAAGATTTATCTATGTAATTTACGACAGCGGTCTGCGGGACAGTTTTCAATCATTCGATTTCCCTTTATTATTAATCATGTATGATTAGTAAACACTGCCTACTTTCAGCTCATTAAAGTGCATAGCGTAACCAATACCCTATCTTAAAAATCCGTTTCCGGTATTTAGCTGTTGGACAAAGCTCTTATGGATAGCAAACTGTCTAAATTTCTGGTGCCTGCAAGAATTCAAAAACTCCGTGGCTTTGGAGGAGTGAGAATTGAGGATGACGTTCTCATCACAGAGAAAGGAGCTGAGCTTCTTAACGATGTTCCTCGAACGTAAGCTTATCACTTAACATTTTTATAATATAAGCTTAAAAATCAAATGCTATTGTACTAAAATCAATTTCTGATTTTTTTGAAAATAGAGTTGAAGAAATTGAGGCTGTGATTGGCCGAAGGCAAGAAGCTGGATGTAGTTATTCCCCAACTTGCAGCAAAGAAGTAATAAGATAAAACTCATTCCACGTGTCAAAACCGGCCAAAGTGGATACAAAGTTTTAGTTTAATATTTATCTCTATTATTACTCTCTAATAACCTAACCTAAGTTTACGAAATTTAAATATTTAAAAATTCACAAAATAAATTGTAAACCTTTTGCAATGAATGTATTTTTTGAAGTCACATACAAAAGAACTCATAAATCGATACAATCGTCATATCTATAAACAAATAATTCACTTCATTGTGTAATCAAATTCTTGCTGTCATTTGTCTGTGATGTTTCAAGCTTAACTTTTATAGTCGTATGTACAAACAAAGATGAAACTTAATGCTCTCCATCTTCATTGATAGGCATCTTGAGTTTTTTACTAAAATGAAGAATTATCAGCCATCATTCTTAAACCAACATACAAAATGATTTTACTGGGCTATGGGTCGTAAAGAATGGCATTTGAAGGCAAAACTTGCATTTACATTTTATTTCGTATAGCTTTCATATTGAATTGTGTCTTCTTGGAAAAGCTGAATGCCTAGAATACTTGGTACTTAACGAATCAAATTAAGAAAAGGGGCAGAGGAAATTAGGACTAGGACGTATGACGTCAATTAAACATGGTATATTTACTTTATTGATTTAACGTTAGAGAATGAACATAAAATTACTCTATTGTTGCTTTATCCACATTACAGCCGTAACATTTTTAATGTTTAATAGCTTCTAACTTAAAAGTTTTCTCGAGATTTCTTTTAGTTCCTTCGGCTTACTAATAGATTTTTTCAAATTTTATTATATTTAAGAATTTTTCGTAATCATTTTGACTTGCAACGAGGTTATGGTTGATGTTAGCATGTATTTCATGCTTTGAAACTCCTAAAGGTTTAGACTTTCAAATATTTCACTATAGTTGTTACCGATTTTAAAAAATGTAAATAACTACTCATAAAGCTTCCCAGTATATCATCTTTACCAAGCTTCAAAAGACAATTTACAGTTTAAATTCGAAGAGAGGTACAAGCTTTGGAATTCTGAAACGGTGACGTATAAACATATTCAAAGTTGAAAGCTGCGAAATGCGACTGCACATTTTCAAAGACATCTTCAAACACGTTACATATTATGATGCTATAAGTGTTTCTTTGCTCTTCGTTTATACATTCTTCTCTATCGAAGACTTTTATACCGCACAACACAAACTGGCATTCACTAACTCACTCATGCTGCTGACTCAGTTTAAGCAGTGAGCAAGCATAAGAGCTCAAAATTGCCTTCTTCTTTTTTACCTACTTTTTTCGCTTTTCAGCAAAATGCATGCCTGCTCGCTTTTCACACTCTCATATGAAAACCCTTTCTGTTATATTAGCGCACGGTAGCGAGCCAGATAACTCAGTTGCACATTGCCTTTCTTGTGTTCAACAAGAGAGCTGTCTGAAGGAAGGTACTCTGCA
This sequence comes from Orchesellides sinensis, assembly GCA_027744375.1. Classification (NCBI taxonomy): domain Eukaryota; kingdom Metazoa; phylum Arthropoda; class Collembola; order Entomobryomorpha; family Orchesellidae; genus Orchesellides; species Orchesellides sinensis. Next base: position 12,080 of record JAHZNG010003984.1, on the reverse strand, counting down.
CATACTCCATCTGTTTCCAAAAGACTTGTCAAGTTCCACCGTGTCAAAACTTTCTCCTGCAAAGAGCATATAAAGCCCAAGTTTCATATCCATTCAGAGAGTCGCGTGTGTGCGGACCTTTTTGGCATGCTCAAGGAATACAAACGGTGTCATTATAATCACCACTTTCATCCTTAAGCTTTAACCAACAGAAAAAACTTCCGCGATTCAATCTTCTCTAGCGTGATCCCCAAAATCATCTTCTTTCACATTAGCATTTCAGCTTCTCCAGAATTCAAACCGTGAACTTGTACGCTGACTCTCCTATCATGGATGTTATGCTACTTTCACACTCTCTGAAAAAACTCTGGTCAGTAGTTCTAAACTGTACCAGGTCATAGGCCTTTAGTAAGGGGCAGGATTTTCCATTTGAGAAAAAATCTTGTCGGAAAAAACTTTCATGTATGTACATATGTAAAAAAAGTGAAAAGTTTGTGATCGTTTTGACTTGTCAGAAGAGCCTTAAAAACGACGTGATTTCCTTTTCTCACGCTGATTTACGGTATCAAAACTGTGACCGGTTGGATTGAAAGCCTAAAAATACCTTCTTGCTTACACTTTTTAGTTAAGAAAACCGTATATGACAGAATATGTCAAATGCCTAAACATTACGTTATTATCAAGATAACTGATCAAATATAATCAGATTGTACGGTATATGCACATGAGAATACCAAAGACATACATAAATCTGCTTGTAATGCACACAGTCGGCTTTACCTTATGTGGGGAAAAGTGAAAAGACCCCTGACGCCCCAAAAAATGATTCAATTCACGGCTCTCTGAATGCATATCAAGAACGAGGAATGAATGCTTCTCAAAAAACATAATAAGCAGAAGAGACCACGAAACGAGCTGTTGTTAGAGCAAAGACTACATAAGAGAGCTCATACTCATCAGATTGAGGAAACTAAGCGGATTGACGTAAATGGCTTATCATCATATTTGTCACGATGATAATTTGGCTGTACTGATTGCAAGACTAGTGTAGTAACACTGCCCTCCTGTGTATATCTCCCAGTTGTCGACGCTGCTACGCTGTGTAACGTACTTTGTTCATATAATCGCTGGAGTTCAGACATGCCATAGTTTTGTGAATAAAATCAAAATATACAACTACCTCCTTATTCTCGCTCCTATCAAATCCGTTACTCATCAAAGACTACAAGGGTGATACTGATAAAGTAATAAAATATGCAGAAAAATTCATCATAATGAAATATTGTGGGATCTTTTTCTCATAAGCACGTGAAGTCTTATGATGAGAGCCAGCTGAACAATTTTACTGTCATTATCTTTGGAAATTTCTTGAAGTTGTTGGAATCCTAATTTTGTTACACAAGGAGCTGCCACATTAAAAGAAAAGTCAAACTGGAACGATACAATTTAATGATCAGTCAGTGTATCATTTGAACCGTGTAATTTCAACTTTTTAAGTGCTTGTCTTCGACCACGTTGGAAATCAAGCGTAGCACGCATAAAACAGCCTTGTTTCCAGACGCAAATGGACCGAGATTCAAAAGGAGCTTTGTTTTTTTAAATATGAATCTGTAAAGACGTTTTGCAATAGGTAGGTATGTAAATACATACCTACATGCAACCAGATTGCCACAAGGTTACCTACAAATGGAATGTAACGTGTAAAAAGATTTAATGCATGTACGTAAGGAAAGGAGTACCAAATGACTATAATAGCTTCAACGCAAAAAAAATGTTCACAGTGTTTACGTAGGTGTTATATATCTATCGTTGGGTTGAGTGTGTGGATGAACTTCTTTGGTCTCAAGGTTCATCGCGAAATAAAAGCAGGAGAATAACAAGTCGGCAATGGTGGCACAAAAAACTGTACTCATTGTTATGATTCTTATACAGCATCAATTATACTTTATTTCATAAGTAAGAAAAAAAGTGTCCATGACAGGAATATCATCAGCATCATCTCGGCTTCTCTTAATTCAAGTGACGAAGAACGGTGGTGGGCTTCGATGGATGCAATTACAAAACAGAGTATGAATTCTTGGTAGTAAATGAAACTACACAGTAAAATAGCATTTGATGCGGATGTGCAGTGTGGTTAAAATGTTCATATATAGAAACACAAGTCATCATCGTCATCATCACAATGACATACGATATATGAGTGTATTCGCTTAGCACTTTTTATTCCGCCTGACAAACAATAATTTTTTAGATCTTATTTGGTGAGTGGTAGGAGGAGTGATTTGAGAAAGTGTGCATGTTATTGTGATGAATTTATTTTCATATTAAATAAAGAGCGACCAAATCTTCCTTTTAACTATACTGCAAACGATAGTAACCAAGATAAGGAAGAGGAGAGTATGTACACACGTGCAACGCTGAAACATGTGCTAAAGTACTACTTTGTAGATTTATTGGTTATGCCCATGCTATTTCATATTAAGATTTTAATGTGTTTTTAAACTAATAATAAAAATAGATCGTCATCAACATCAATAGCATCAGCAACTAATCACTGCAATGCAGTCAGTTTCACACAATTTTACAATAAGCGTGAAATCAATAAGTAGTATTTGGGAAAAGCCACATTGCCCATTGTAATAGCTTCATACTTAAGCTGTAAAGATACAAAACAGCAATAAAAACATTTTTACTGCTAATACTTTGTATTATAATGCTTGTATAATTGATTCGCGTTGATTTTGACAAGAGTGTGCGTAAATCATCGGAAGATCTCATACACTAGACTGTTGTTGTCGTAATGTTATGACGCAACTCTAATTACTGAAAGTCATTACTCGTGCAACAAGTTGAAATAACGACCTTTCCTAATTCATTATGAATTTACATGTCTTATAAGACATTGCAACAACTCGTTATTGGGAGTTGAAGCTTAAGTGTGAAAATTGGGTTATGTGATTTTCAATTGACTTACGTTACTTAAAAAGCCGTGAAAATACATTATCTCATAGTTTGGAGATTAGACGACTGCATTCGTCAGTATAATTTGGAAAAGTTTACAGAATGCAACAAGATAACTCGACTTAAAGATTTGTTTTATCTTTTCTCAAGATATTGTTAAGTTGCTCCTGGCTAGTTAATTGTCCTTACCAAATCCACACATCCTGCCAAATGAGTGACTAGTCTAAACTACAATGAACTGAACCTCAATACAAGGAAGATAGGATTATAGCATAAGATTATAGACTGCATCCGATAACTTTTCCAACGTCAAAGAATGGGGCAACCTGAGGTAGAATTGGTTAAAACCACTAGCAAAACTTGTATGAACAAAGACAGCGACAGAGAAAGTAGAAGCGAAGAAAATCGGGAAGGACTAGATGACAACTTAAGTTGTAATAGCAATAGTCAGAGTGGAAGTTCAAGCGAGAACAACAGTACAAATAATAGTAAACTACCATCGCCAGTAAATGATGCAGAGGAAGGAGATGAGAATCTCGGGAAAGTTGCAATAAATGAAAGTGATCTTGACCAGGAACAGCAGGATACTCGTCATTCTCATCATCACCCACGCCTTGGTTCAGAGAGTCGTGATATAGTGAAAAATAATAGTCAAGAATCTGGACTGAGTAGCGGCGGTGATGTGTCATCAAGTCTAAGCTCATCAGAGTCTTTCTCAGGAAGTGAGGAAATTTCCCCAACATCGTCACGAAGAGAGCCATTGAAAACTGAAGCATCATCTTCTTCAGATGGAAAAGTAGTAGGAGTGCAGGGATCAGCCGAAGGATATCAGAAGGGAATAGATGTCATTGAGGAGGTGAAATTTGGCAAAAAGTATGAGGATTATGTAATTGATGTTAGAGGCGAAAAAGATGACGATGATCAACCTCTCCAAGATGATAAAATAAGGGATGAGAGTGATAGCAGAGGCAAATGTAGCACAACTCCTCGTAGGATAGGGGAAGTTGTTAAGATTAGTACAAGAAGTGTACATTGTACTACAAGCAGCGTATGTGACAGTGATATTAGTTCCAGAAGAAATTCAATGATGAAAATGATGGTTGGTAGTGAAGAAGATGCAGTGTTCAGGGAAGCATCTGAAAGAACAAGCTGTCAAAAGGAGTCTCCCTGCTCTCTTGCCACAGATGGTGAGAAAGGAAACCAGAGTGAAAATATCTGGACGGGCTCATCTTGCGAAATGTCGTCATCACCAGGAGGAGATGAAAACCAAAAACAGCAGAATCAACAATATCGTGAGCGCAACACTTCATGTGAAAAGAAACGAGGCTTTGGACTGTCCGGATTTGGATGTAGATTCAATATAACCAAAATATTTTCTTCTGCATCTAGAAGTACTACACATTCAACTGAGCGACTGAACAATCAGTTAAGCACTCACAGTCAAGGATCCCAGTCTTTGGCTGTGGGTTCAACCACTTTACTGTCAAACGTGAGCAAATCCAGCTCAGAGTCAAATATCTTGATGTGCCATAACTCTTTAGATAATTTGACGGATGACTTGCCCTCGTCACGTTCGACGGATTCTAGCTGTCTCTTGCCTACCACGGCTGACGACCACGTCTTAGATCATCCTCATCACCGACATGATGTACTAGAAACATGCTGCTGTTGTTGCTGCTGTTGTAGAAGTAATGGCACATGCGATCACCATCACCATCATCAGCATCGACAAAACAGAAAGTGTATAGGAAATGGATGCTTTCATAACGCAAGTAGTAATCGCTGCCAGAGCAGCCCAGCAACTGTGGATCGACAGCGGATGCCCGGAAATGTGAATTCTAGAGAAGAAGAACAAGAAGGAGAAAATTGTTCGCAAGAGGAAACCAACAATAACATTCACCTAGTAGACCTAGACTCCTCTGAACAAAGTCTCAGTAATAATTTCAGAGGCGGAAATAATAGCAATTTGATGGAAAGTACAAGTAATGTTCCTAGTTCATCATCATCGACAGGCATAACAGTGATGGGAATGCATGACGGTGGTGGGGAGAAGGGAGTGGATGTAGAGGAAGCCGCCCCCTGTGGTTCTTCCACTAGTCTGAGTAGTAGAAATCAAAATGATGAGGTTCGTGATGCCGTTTGTAATAGTAATTGTAGTAGGAGACGCAGTACGGGAAGTGGTTGCTGCACTGGTGTGAAAGCTAGTGGTCCATCTAACCAAAGCGGAAATGGAACGATGGTGGTTGTAGGGCCTTCCAGTGTAAATAGTTCACAGCCAAGTTGTTCGTCATCATCATCTTCCACATCGGCAAGTTGTTCTGCCGGCAATAGTAGTAATAGTGAAAGCAGCAGTAGTAATAGTAGTAGCTGCTCCACGTCCTCTTCCTTCCCTAACTCATTGCACGGTCAAAAGTTTAAACTGCTTAGCGATGGCGATGTACAAGTGTGCCGAGTGAAGCATGGGAAAAATCTTGTAGACAAGGTTATCGGTTCCAAACTTTTAAGGAGATGGGAAACTCATCATCTGTACCTCAATGATGCATGCATCTCGTCCAAGACGGTAAGCGTTTTTTTTCTCTTTGTGGTATTACGTTCAGTTTTCCTTTCCGCTTTCCCTTTTGCTCCGTCTAACTTTACTCTGAGAGAAATAAATGGTAAATGGGAGTTGGTAATGTGTTTTACGAGCCACATAGACCACACACTCACTTCAAGTTCTGACTGAAGCTCTGAGAAGTAAGCTGGTCTTTATAGTTATTTCGACAATCGCTTCAACTGGAATTCTAGCAAATAGACATTTTCATGATGATTTACAAAATAGAATTCCCTGTTTTTGCATTTTGAAGAGAAAGCTTTAAGCTTTGGCATAACTTCCTAAATTAATATTTTCCCAAAGTTTTCTTTCCATTATCATTTATTCTACATGAAAGAAGACATTGAAGCTTTTACTTCGACAAGACAATATTACATGCTTAAAATGTATTCGTATTTGAAATATAGCATTTCTCAAAATGTAGGACGGGGATGTGTTTTTCTTGTTCATGCTTATTTACCTTGTGTGTATGAAGTTTTGAGTTTGTTAAAAACGCAAGGAATATTACTCTACCTGAAATAGAAAATTTTGCCCATAAATTTACTTCCTTGTGTGTTTAATTTGATGGAAAATCCATACACACATTGCATACAGTCCAAACACACATCTCTCGCTGTCTTGCAAGTATGAAAAGTTTGATAATAAAAGAAGTTGCTGTAAACGAAAATGTAATTCTTATTTATTTTACTATTTTATAGTCTTAGGAAAAGCTGCTATTTGTACAACTTGCCTACAAAGCGAATATGAAATACTCACAACAAAGTTGAAAATATTGTTTACGACACGTCAACGATATTTATTTGTTTTTTACGAGCACCAAATTATACATGTAGGTATAACGCATACATATCATGATTTTGTTAATGATATATCTTCTGCGTTTTCCAATTTGCCTTCAAAACTGTCAATAAATTTCAGGTAGTAACAACAACTACATCCTGGTTTGATAATGTTTACTGGAACATACAGTCATATATGACCAGATTGGTGTGTACATACTTATTTACATGTTATGCTGTACTATTGGAAATGAATGTAATTATAATAGTCAGCCGTAGTTTAGGAATGGCATTTTTATGGTGATCACAACATAAAGTCAGCTTTAACTTCAATCGCCAATTATTTTTCAGATATCCTGATGTAACTGACGTAATGTCAAATTTAAGTAGAGATATATGTATTACAATTATATACATACACACTAAGTTTTAGTATTTCTAAATGTTTTAATGCGTCACCTCATTAATTGGTGACAGTGTTATAGTAGTATCACAGTAAATACCTGAAAAGCTAGAAAATATTTTAAGTAAAAAAAGTCGGTACTTTTCAGTGTATTAACAAAAATTAGGTTAGATAAAAGTACCTTAAACGTTTTCAAACACATGAGTCTATTTATTTGCATAAAATCATACAAATTGGTAAGCTATTATACCAATATTGTTAAAAATGTGTACTTTTATAATGTCACCACATTTCGTATCATGTAAACTTCGTCCCTGTCCTCCTTGTTCAAAATCCTTTAGGAAAAATTCCCAATTTCTGCTTCAAGTCAGCTTGTCAGTCAAACCCAGATTGAGCAACTTATTTTAAACGTGCTTTAGAGATACTATCTTTCTGTGTACATATCTGCTACTACACAACATACGAACTGTTATTTGATGTACAAAAATTGTACATCTTTTCTATGAGCGAAACCCAAACTATATGACAATATTTTGCTATAGTTGTGGCAAAACACGGTATTTATATTTGGAACACGATATTACTATTTTATGAAGACATATACTCTTTGAAATTGAAAGGTTTCACACAGTAAATGCAATGTATTTATAAGTCGATAGATATGTTCACTGTCTAAAAAGTTTTTCAGAGAGTTGTTTATACACAATAATGCAACTGATGAAAAAACATAGGGTATGCATACGACACATCTAGTCCTGAGGGATATTTTACTTGAATGAAGTTTATGCAGCTAACAATGGTGAAATTTTATATGATCTTCGAGATGGTTTTGCTTGTGGCAGATGTAACACGTAGCAAACATAAATGCCTTCGTTTTTTATGAAACTTGGAATTGTATGTTGTGCGTTCCAAGTCTAAAAATGCATGCACTCATATCCTGCGTCGACTTTGCTACGTGCCATATCGTATTTATAGGGTGCCCTTCAAATTTAACCTAACCTGCACGAATCGTTTATCACCGCAACAGCAGCAGAGGTACAAACTGCCGTAGCACAACTCACACACACTTTGTTCGTCATATCCAGAAACTTTCTTTCTCTTTTGTAGTCAGTATGTATAGTATCCATAAACAAAATCATTTCAATTTCCCAATCTATTGACCTCGGTTGAAATAATTATATGCTTGCGAGCAGCTATAAGCATAGTATACAATGTACTTTTTGCTTTGCGATCTACAAACATGTTTTAGAAACGTGTCGGCTTATATGTAAAGTAAAAGCGGTTCGTTTGTACAGAATTTTCATTAAATACAGAAACAACTGACTGCATTATATTGGTATTGATTTAAAACTCAAAGCATGTCTAACACAGGCTATTTAATTATAACAAAAAATCAACTGTGTATCACCACCCAATCATGTATTGAAGTCAATTCAGGAAGTTGTCTATGTAAAAAGCTTTACCCGGTGAAAGACTAGAATCTCATTAAGTATGCTCCAACATCGCGCGGTTCATTTGTCTTTTTTCTGAGGCGTTTTATTATTATTATTTTGAACAAAATATATGTAAGCATGTGCCTATACAAACATAACATCCGTCTTTCTGACTTTTGCACTCCGATGCTCAAGACAGTTTTAAGGTTTTGTATTAGACTTGCTCTCTGGGAACCACCACACCACTGCGAATAATGCAACCATGTAATCTATCGCATGCATACACCGTTGTGCACAACCGGTTACTTTTAGTCCTACTAAAATTTTCTGACTCTTGGAAGGAAGGAACTCTCAGTTTGTGGCGTTCCGGCTTTTGTTGTGATGGCTTGTGGTTATTCCATCTAGAGAGAACTTCTGTGTATTTATATGCATACATATTTGTCGGTACGTACATAAATATAGAACGCTGCAATTTCGTTTTCCCTTTTTACTATATATATGATGTATATATTGCATATATGCGAATATAAATAATAATATGCATTCAAAGAATAGCCTGGCTGGTGGTAGGTCACAAAGAAATTCAAATAAATACGACAGGGTTGTTATTTGAGAAATTCCTTTTCAAAGAAACAGCAATATAATGTAACAGGCACCAGTTCCAAATAATAATGTGCCAGGTCATGAATGAATGGAGCAGCTTGTTTGGGTCCTTGTCAAAAGCTGTTTAATACAAATATATAAAGTTTTACAACGAGTATTAGTAGCATGAATAAGTGTAATAATAAGTACCACATGGCATTTTAAAGTTGTCAAGTGTTGACGTGCAGTGTTCAGTTAGAATGTTGGTTGCACAAAATGTTGCGCGAAATGTGTTTATCTCAAGAACCAAGATTTGTTTAGCTTGGCATACATAATGAAGCGTTGTGGTAGTCACAAAATACTATGACCCTGTCCCAAATCGTCATCATATTTGTCCTGAATCTCGTACAACTTGACATCTGCTACTGGCTGCCAAAGACATTGATGCCTTTTAACTTCCAAGTAATAGTAACAGTAACGGGCACATTAGAACTACTTGTGAGAATGTATTATGTCGTGTAATGAGGATAATAACAATATTTTGAAAACGTGTGTACTGAAATATCGGTACTAGTTTGGCATTGCATTGGCATCGCGAATGTTAGCAAGGTTTGCATTGGAGGAAAGATTAGGAGGTATCAATATCGAATATGGAGTGGCAAGGTTTTTATTTGTTGCAGATGTTCAATTCATATATATATATATACATACACACAAATGACGATTTTTACCACATCGTTTATAATTACATACGAAAGCTAAAGCATGATTTCTTCATGTGACCACAATCACTTTTCCAATGATTCGATTGTACACCTACGCATGTTTAAACTAAACTTGCGAGTTTATATGGATCACCAATGTAATTTAATAACCGAGTAAATTAATTTATTAACGTTCATATTGTAATAAAAGCTATACTAATCAGTTGTATTAGACTATGTGCAGGAGGTCATTTGTATTAAACATAATGGGAATAAACAATTGCGCTTAAATGTTGAAAATACAAAAGTACAAATGTAATATAAGGTTTCAACTTTCTCTCTGCATTCTAATTTCAAAACATACCATTATTTTGCAGGCTCTGTAATTTTACCTACTTTATACCAATATGAAACCTATAAAATGCAAAACCAAGTCATTTACCCTCCCACCTATGCCATTTGATACAAGTCATTACACCTGCCATAATTATGCAAATCCACGAATAAAAATTTAATTGACCCTCTAGCTTTCCACCAGCGTTCGCATTTGAGTTTAAGTGCGTATAAATTGTTTCATTTCATCATCACCATAATATGTACATATTACAGCTTGAGTATTCGTAAAGGGCTTGTATGGTTGCATGTGTAAATCGTAAAGTTATAATTGGAGAAAGTACGAACGAAAATCAATGCTAGTTTAACGAATAATTAGTCTAAATTAAACTGAAACCATATCCGTTCTAACCAATACCCTAGGCTTTCATATCTCTCCAGTTGTTTCTCCCCTTTTATTGTAGATTATCCATTTAAAATTCGATTTTTAGTTTACCTTTTTACCTGTAAATATTGGTTTAACTCTGCAATACTCACCTTTTGCGCATATTTTAAATTTTGGCTTAAATAAAGTAGTATGTGGGATGTATACTTGATACCAGTTTGTCAATAATATCATTCATTACACCTACGCATTTATACATGTATAGATGCACATTACTCAAAGGACAAAAATGGTTGGTGACCTGTGTGATTAAATAGGTATATAGTGTATATTATCGTAAGTATGCATGTGAGNTATAGATGCACATTACTCAAAGGACAAAAATGGTTGGTGACCTGTGTGATTAAATAGGTATATAGTGTATATTATCGTAAGTATGCATGTGAGAAATATTACATTTTACTATCGAGAACGCACAGCATTTTTCTACTACCGTTTACTTACATGATGTCAGTCAACCGAGCTCGATGACGAAAATGGAGAGTGGGGTTTACATTTATGTACTCAAGCTAGAAAGTGCACACTAGTTTTGGATAAGGTTTAGAATTTTTTATTTTCGTTTAGAGTGCTGTGCTGTATCCTACATGAAAAACTGTAGCACATGACATTTTATGTACACAGTGCAAAACCTTTTTTTATACTTGAAGCCCACTTCACTCACATGCACCCGTTTAGAAAAAAAAAGTCTATGAACAGCAGGAGGAGAACTGCTTATTGCCTTCCATTGGATTGAATGCGTTCAATATGTATCGATATGACATTATATGGAGGAGGATACGCCTTGCCTCGTGTTGCATATTATTGGATTCTTTCCTTGACTTTAGTTATACATAAAGATCCTCTTCTCTCTAGACTCTCTTTCTCTGGGTAGTAGAAAAGCAGAGGCACATAAGTATACAGAGTCCATTTTACAGCGTTATGGTGAATGTCATGAGGAAGTGTACTCCTCTTTTAGGAAAATTATGAGGAGAACCTCCGATCAGGTTAATATTTACAGCATCTACTCATATAGCCAAGAGACACCTGTGTACAAAATTTCATCAAGATAGGTGGCGCCACTTCTGATATATTGGCAGACTAAATCTTGAAAATTTTTAGATTTTGCCGGGCTGCAGTTCCGGTTCCTGAACACCAACTAAAACACACAATATGTCAAAATGTAGCAAATTAGTGGTTCTAGCGCGTCTTTTTGTATCGTCTCAAAATTTTGAAAATTAAAACCACTAGGGTCGAAAAAGGGCAAAATTTTGGTATTTTCTCAAGTTTTCTCAAAATCTATATACGCCTCGCAAAAATCAATGCCAGGACGCGATTGCCCATGCTAATTTACATATATAAACATATAATATGTTTAAGTTTGCCTACTATAACTGGGATTTTATAGCCGAAAAATGTTCCAGCAAGACGTTTTGAAATTTCTTTGGTTTTAAATGGTATCGAAGGAAACTAATAGTGCAGAAATGAGAAAAACATTTAACGTAATACGTGGGGTTAAATATTATTATAAAATTTAAAAATGCCAAAATTTTTTTTAAAACTGTCACTTTCTCAACCCTGGTTCAAAGTAAATACTTCTGGTCATTTCTGGATTCCCCCAAGAAATACAAAAAACCCCGTGTTGGGTAAATGAAAATTTTTACCAATATATTTTGATATTATTTTTATTTAATGTAATAAATTACATATTATTTTTATGCTTCTTGTGATTTCTGTACTATTGATTTTTCTGGATACCGGTTAAAACCAAAGAAATTAAAAAAACCAGGGTTAGGAAAGTGAAACTTTTTAAAAAAATTTTGGCATTTTTAAATTTTATAATAATAATTAACCCCACGTATTGCGTTAAATGTTTTTCTCATTTCTGCACTACT
>JAHZNG010003983.1:0-14057 GCA_027744375.1 Orchesellides sinensis | reverse complement strand
GTACAGTGTGCAAAAAATGCAACAGCGGAGTGCATAATGTATGTGCAAGTGATGTAAAAGAAAGAATACTTTGGTGACTAATGACTAATAAGTAAGGCTAAAAAAGAAGGGAAGATGATTTAGTCTGAGTTCTGTGAACGATGTGCATTGCATCATCATTTGCATTGTAAAACTGCAGGAAATTCCCCAAGGTGCAACAAAATGCATTATAAAAAAGGTACATTGGCACATTAGTCTCATCATCTGTCAAAAACTGAGTAACGATAGGCAGGCTATTTCCCTTTAGTATGAATATAACTTTATACGAATCAGTATGAATATATAAGTTCACACAAGAAGTACATCATTAAAGAACTGATATACTTTTGAGATGGCATATACATAGTGGTAGAGAAAATTAAAAAAGGAATTTTCACAAATCCTGTATTAATATTTGTGTTCATTTCATGAGTTTTTATGAATGAAATGCAGTTACCTCCTCTCCTTCTGTGACGACAAAACTCAGACGACCTCGGGAAGGTTATTCTGAAGTTGCTTCTGTGTAAAAACAAATTAAATGCATATCTAGAGACAGACAGAAATACATACGTACATATAAATATGTACCTCGTCCGTATATTTATTTCATGAAGTAGCGCAGTAATCACCACTACCACCAATTCGTCAATTTGTAGGTTGAACGCGGTAGTAATAGTGCAATCATAATATGCGTGTATATAAGGATATGGCAAAGGAATTTTTGGCGTGATCGTGTTGTTACACTATGATGTTTTGTGTTGATGATTTTTTATATAGAAGCTTAATTTTGTTCAAGTTCACTCACTTTACCACTTCATGATAGTAAATAAACACAAACAGTTCATTTTGACTTTGACTCATTCATGCTTTTTTAGTCTAGTTCATGTCATCATATAACGTATTATGTCTACGTAAACACAGAAGCAGGAAAGAAAATTAGTTGTAATGTATCGAGTTGGTTTGTTTGGTGGTATGCGTAATACCAGTAGGAGTTTTTTATGTGTTCTTTTATCAGTTTATCGTATCTCAAAAATACTGAATGAACTCGTGTACTCTCACGTACCTTACGCACAATATGCAAATCCAGATTAATAAATTGCACAATACTTGTAGTAGATAATATATACGTAGAGATACATTAATATGTCTATTCCATATATTGTATCGCATAACACGTTAAAAGTTGTTCCTGTACCCAATAACCCAGGCACCACCACCGATGACAACAATCCAGTCCAGCATGGCATGAGTCATCTAATAATGAAGTTTTCATGAGGTCTTTGAATACCTTATTAATGCGAGTGCGTGCAAGTAGTATTCAACAAAAAAATATATGCATATACACAAGTTGTGGCTGGTCATTTTGAAGATAATATGAATACTCGTGATATGCTGTACAATGACCAGACAAATAACTGTGGATCATATAAAAAAGCAAGGGAGCAAGTGGGGTGTAAATGGTTGTAAGTTGTAATGGCATGGTGGCATTGGCAATGATAAACAAGTGAAAAGGAACCAAAATTTTTATGAATGAATCTTGTTTTTGTGTGAAAGACATTAGGTATGTTGCATAAAATTTGTAAGGCAGTCGTAGTCTGTAGTAAATACAATAGTTATGGAATATAATCGGGGGTTGTTGTAGTAGTCCTCTTGTGATGTTTGTAGTTTGTAATGACGAGGAGGACGATCTTGATGATGATTTTGAGTTCCCTTCTTTCTTGCTTGGCTCTTGTTATTTTATTGTGGTAGGTTTTGGTTCTCAGTCATTCAGTTCAATGCTCCAATATAGGATGAGACCGTCATATGGAATGGGAGTAGTAATAATAGTAGTAGAAAGGAGTAGGTCTCATAGTAAAAAGCGAGGTCTGGAGTAGTGAGGTGTTTGTCAGCAGTCAGTGCGGATGATGGAGAAATAAAGAGTATCAGTGAAGATGTCTGGCTTTATAAAATGTTCCATGTATTATGTATGTACATATAAAAATGTGTGTGAACTACTTATATGAGCTTATTTATATATGGATGTAGTATGTATATTATAGGGATATAACACCAAGAGCGTGCGTACCATGCAAGACAGGGTCAGATTTTATATGAAGGCCGTTGCCTTCTTGTTGTAAATGAAAATTGTTTGCCATTCATGAAGCTGAAGCTGGAGTGAGTACATGTGCTCCAAGTGCTCCTTACTGTTACTGGATAGTATAGGAAGCTATGAAGGAATCAGGTGGTGGTGACGATGTGACGGTGATGGGAGTCTGGTAGTGAATGGAATAGATTTTTGTTTGTCTCTTTGCAAAAGGAAGGAAATGGAATATGTGGGTGATGTGATATTGTAAAGAGTCAAGGGATGATGATATGGAAGGATGCAAGATGCAATGAGATATATCCTGAACTGCTTTTACTATGATTTGGAATGAGACATGTTATTGTATGGGAATTCGTTTTTTTACTTAGGTTTCAACGGGAGCTTCCAAACAAAATCAAGGCTCGTGGAAAGGATCCCTTTATCATTCACGATGAATTGGTTACATGCATGAAATGGAAACTTGCGGTAAGTCAGACGGTTAACTTATGCGTGAAAGTTGCCTGTAGAGCATTTTTTGCTTCAGGTGTAAATTACTGTGTATAATTAATTTAATTTGTTCATTACTTGTGCTTACAGAGGGGAAAGTTCCGACCCAGGCTGAAGGAGCTTGTCACAATGAACTCCCCAAGGGTTGTGGAACAAGAGTCTAAAAAAGCCTTTCGTGCACTTTTCAAGAAAGATGATCTTGCTGCTTCTATTCAGTATCTCTGCAATCTCAAGGTGAGCTAGAAAAATCCCAATTATTTCATTTTATTTAACAGTTGTGTTGTCTGTTTTGTCAGTTTTTTAAATGTCATCTTCTCAATATAAATGAATTGTTGAAACATATTCGTCAGGCAGTGCAAAGATTAGGAGCCAACGACTTTACTCCACACAAGGTTGAATTGGCCTTGTGGACCCACAATGTATTATTGCAATATAAGCCTGAACTTCTTCAGAGAATGCCTAATGAAATCGTAAGTTGCTACAAAAATTTTGTTATCTGCATCAGGTTCTGGATTTTTCATATAATGGAAATTCCAGTCTGATTCTGATACCGATTCCATTGTAAAATCTTTGTATGACAGAACGACACTACTTGTGTAAACTCACAGGCGCCACAAGAGGATTCATTAGGGTCTACCATTTCTAATGGTTCTAAGGATGTTGATGAAGATTCTAACTCTAATATTGGGTTAAGCCAAGGTATGTTAATTAAATTAAACTGCAGCTAAATCACAGTTACTCTTGAATGATTTATAGCACGTGTGTTGCAAATCTAATTTTACAATTATCTTTCAACAGTCTCACCAAATGAGGATTCAAATCTTGGTACTGAATCAGAGAGAGGAGAAGATTCCAATTCTGTTGACGCTTTCCAAGGTTAATTACTAGCTTATACGTTACATACCCACATGTATGTAAACCTTGCACAAAATCTAACAAAAAGTTTTTATAATTTTAGCACACATAAAAAAGAACGGAGTAGGAGCCCTGAATACAGACTCTAATGACTCGTCATCGCTACAGAACGGTCAGCATTCTTCCACTGAAGAAAATTCAGTTCAAGTTGTTGGGACAAAACGTGAGGCACCAGTAGATGACGAGCACGAAGACTCATCGTCGGCATCCACAGATGAGCCTTCAGCAAAGAAGGTGAAAATTGTTGACGGAGAGGTCAACTTAGATTCTGAGACTTCCCAAGAACCTCTCGCTGAGCCCACCCCAGTCGCTGTAGCGTCAACAAACGGTGACGGCCATTGATTTTTAAGCGTTAAGTTGTAACTATGTTCTATTGTCAATTAAAGGTATAATTTATATAGACATTATAAAAATAGTAAGTAATATTTAGAAAAAACTAAAATCGTTTTCTGTTTACACACAAAAATCTTGTGGTGTAACTGCGTGACTTCGGTATATATAAAAGAATTATTACCTTATAGTAAACAAGCTATCCTATAAAAATGTTACTTACCCTATCGACATAAATATAAAAATACTAAAAAGCTGACTAAGCTCTAAATTTTGGCGGTTACAAGCGTGCTAGGTTAAAGATGAACCATGCTAACCTTTAATTTCCGTCACGTATTAATAAACTACCAACCAACCGTTTAAATAATAGACAAATTTACTATCGTACGAAAAATAAATCATTATGTATGAAGTAGGTGTCTACAATAGATGCATGTAGCGTAAATGTACAGCCAGAAAAAAACTGCAAGAAAGTCTTCAAAACTACAATTTTTATTGTATAATAAATCCAATAAGTTGTAATATCATGATGTTTACCATTTTTGTGCTTTTTGTATGTATATAAAAATCAGTTAAAACTGAACTTTTGTAGCTTAACCACTTATTTATATGGTGAAATGAAAGAACTGGTTAGAATAAATATATGTAACATATTAGCTATAAGTATGTCGCAGGTTATTCATTCGTGACGTTTATAAACGCTATGACTGTCCTAACTTGTCATTGTATGGTTCCTTTTTACTATTATAAATTAGTATTAAACTTTTTGAAAACGCCGAAGCCGATAACTACAAAGGGGGGCTGACTGGAAGTGCAAACAAAAATACTATGGCAAGCGTGTACGTACGGACATAGTCTCCGGTAATTTATATAGGGTTAGGTAACCGCTAACATGGTTCGAAATGATAAAGAATTGAATGAATTTTTACTACTTTACTTAATTATGATTTTTCTAAGAGCCGAGAGATACATATATATGTACTATAACTTCTCGTTAAAAATGATCTTTGGTTTTTTGGATTGTGAATGATAATTTAACACTGGATACTTACATGATGTATTATTATGATCACGTAATGATTTATATAAAATTTAAGTTACACAACAATTATAATTTTAAAATTTTATTATTATTACAACTTCAACTATTAATTACCTCAGAAAAACATCGGTCACTGCTTAATGTTGAAATGAAATGCGAATGATATAATGAAAGAAAAGAAACATCTCTTATAAAGCAATCTAATATTGTTGGTGTTTTACCGATATCCAATTTTGTTATATGCATATAGGTATGAAGTAGAGTAACCAACATTTTTTCTTTTCTGCGAAATACCTTGTATAAAAAAAGTAAAATTCTGAAAAAACATTGTAAAATGCTGATTAAACACACATTAAACATCATATATATCATTGTATTGTTTAGTGTAAACATTCCTACATATATTAACTGTTGTAAGATTATTAAGTGTAAGATAATACACGTACATTACATATAACTATCTAGAGCGTGTTTAGATGAAAAAGGAAAATAAATATGCAATTTTTTCGTGGATGAGGTTCTTTCATAGTAATTGAAATGGTTCATAAAGGTTCAGTTTCTTAGCGGACTTACTATGAATTATGACAAAAAAAGCATAATAGTTTTGTTTTTCAAGTTTTTATTGTCATCATATCATATTTAACGGAAATATTACATGGCTGGCATGTGACATATAAAGTAACAGCATTGACAAATAACTTTTGATTAAAGTATAACAAATATTAAAGCAAGCAGTTAGTAATTATTTTTCTTCTTATTTTTCTTAGAATATCATTGATTAAATTAGTGGGGACAACGGACAACGACGACGCGGTGGTATACTTTCTACAAAGCCTCCTTCATCTTTCTTAAACATATTCATGAACAAAATTAAGTAAAGTAAAAAAGCATAGTAAATATAATAAAATAACAACAATAACTATAATAACAGGCTAGAATCATTCTGGCTCAAGATTTCAGAAAATAAAATACTTTCATGCATACGAAAATTAAGATCATCAGGTACGTACCCAATACACTAGAACAAAACTGAAAATAGGTAATAAATTATTAATACCTAGCTGAGCTTACTTACGTAAGTAAAGCTCTGAAAATATTTGCAGCACTCATTTCCCCTGGGGGAATCCTATCAATCAGCTTACCCTTCAGCTTCTCAGTTTGCTGAATGACCAGATTGTGGAACAAATTTTCAAGTTTCTTTACTCGGCACTTGTACTGCAATGCACACATTCCATTGGACTGCTTAGATGGATACAAGTTGTAACGGTTGTACTGATTGTTATTATTATTGCTGGTATTGTGATAATGATTATTTGATTTGCTCTTCATCATCTCCGTAATTTTACGGAATGTTTCTACTTTAGGCTGCAACGGCTCAGGCCATACTTTAGCCAGCAACCACGCTGCAGGAGTGGCCATTGATGGTGCCACACGAGATACCATCATTCCAGTATCGCAAATGAATTTGTCCATGCATTGATCAACATCCTTCCATCGGAGATGAGCGAAATCGGAAGGAATTTGAGACATAATGTCGTCAATTGTTTCCTGAAAATCAATATTAAACAATCACTTACGACGCGAAGGAGAAAGGTAAACTTACTCAAGTGAAACGTACTGATGTATTGGGGCGTCTTGAGAATCTCAAAGAAAATTTATGAGTTGTTACCTGCAACAGTGTTTTTGATGATGTTGGAACACCTCCTGAGGTGGTATCTCTCTTCCTTCTACCGTTTGGAATGGTGATGACTGGAACAGGCAGGAAGAGAAGGAGGAGAAGAGGAAGCAGTAAAGGCAACAAAAGTAAGAGGGGAGCAAGGGCTAAAAGTGGAAGAAGAATGGGAGCAAATGGAGCCAATGCTAAAAGACCTAAACCTTTCACTGCCTTAAATCCTTTCAAGCCTTTCAGCCCCTTAAGACCTTTGAGTCCAAGAAGACCAATGAGTTCTTTGATATCACCACCTCCACCTAAATCAAAGTCTTCCTCTTCACCAGCACCCCATCCACCTCCTGACATGTAGCCACCTTGAGATTGCTGTTAGATAAGGAATTTTGAAATTAATTTATATGCACTTTTAAAACATTAGCTTGTTCATAAACAAAGATATCCCTACCAAAACAATTGGTGGTATGGCATACTGTGGGTTAGGATATCCACCACCCGACGCACCACCTCCGTATCCACCTCCTCCACCACCACCGATTGATGGTGCTCCATAAGAACTCGCAGCACCCACTGAGGCGCCTCCACCTCCAACACTATAACTACTTCCTCCTCCAGTTCCACCGCCAGGATTATAATCTCTTGCTTGCCTTGATGTTCCTATCGTGAAACTACTACTTGCTTCAGGAACCGAATCATTTCCAGCTACTGATGGGGAGGGCACAATACTATTGGTAATACTTCTGCTTTCAGCTTTTTCACTGGAATACACTGCGGTAGCATTTTGCTTCTTGCAAGAAACGTTGTTCACAAGACAAAGAAGCAGCACTACACCCAGCCTTAACATGGCACTGCTTTCACTTCTGCTCTTCTGGCCACGCAGGCCAAATGTTCTGGAACTGAATTTCATTTTGAATTCCGTTGACGGATTCGGTATTTATCCCCACTAAAGTTTGTATACTCAAATATTTGGATAAAGTGTGCACTATTTTAACACTTTCAATCCATTTGCTATCGATTTCCTAAAATCTTTAATTGACAGGCTAACTTTTTCCACTTTCTAAAAATACAAATTAAAAAATGGCACGTGATGTTATTTTCCCAAAAGTCATCTATTATTATTTCGTCTCAGAGGTTTCTCTTTTCGTCCGTCCGATTCGCCATGAACTTCAAGTAAGACGGGAAGGCAGGTAAAGGATGACGGACTATTTATACCCTTCTTTTTTGTTGATTGTCATCTCCTGCTCCTCTAGTTTCCTTTTTCTTTTAATCATACCCCTTTTTTAAGGATGATGCTATATCACCCATTATTGCGAATCGATTTTTCAACGCTGACTGTATACCTGCTACATACATATGTACATACCTAGATTACACGGAAAGGGCCCTTACATGATTCGTGTACTAAGGGATTACGGATTACGGATTTTGTACATGAACATGGTATTTAGCATTAATAAGGTGGCGGTCCTCATAGTTAAATCGGAGTCAGTGCCTATTTTAGGTATCCACAAAAATCTGCTGTTGGTGACTACTACAATAACGATGATGAGATGATGGTGCGGAATTATCGCGACAGTGATGAGATGAGAAGATGCTTCAATATGCAATGCACTGCATCGCCGTTTTTTTTTCAAACCCAAGACGTGCCATTTACTTATTAAGACGACTGTGATAGTTAGAGAGCTCTGTATATTATACAGTGAAGTAGTATATATAAAAAATAAATAAAGTAAGATGCACGCATGCTATTATCAGTCATTCAGTCATTGTGCAGCATTTTTTTCTCCTCACTTCAGTACAAAAAGTATCAACCCCAAAAATACATCTCTTCAAAAGAACCCATAAAAAAGTCAAATGCACGATGCAGTAGTTGTGTAGTTATTTATGTGTTTAATTTATATTGTGCCATAGGAGCCTAATATCTTTCTCAAGCAGAAGAGAGAGACCGGCACGAGAAAAAACATTCTTGTAAGGGACGACGGGGATGAAGATGATGTTGATGGGCACCTAGTTTATTTATTTATTTTTTACAGGCTTCTATAAATGTATACCAAACCACTACTGCCACACTTAATATTATCTATCATAATAATATACTCATCTTTGATGTGATTAATACTTATACATTAGTGTTATGATTGCTTTTACTAACTGCTGCTGTGAAAACGTTTGAGAGGACGATGATGCTGCTTATGTGCTCTTGAGACAAATTTTAAATAATAAATATGTATCATAATAAATTGTTTGGCATTTTTTATACAGATGACCAACAACATCTATAATAATACACGTTAGTAAGCCATGAATGAAGTTTGCAGTCAATCGAGCCAAATATTTTATGAGGTGTATGTATATGAATGAGGGTCATTGCATTCAGTTGATTTATATATGATTTTTTTGTGCATGATGTTATTGCAAATACCATTCTCCATTGTTGTGCAAACTGTTGTTTAAAATCAGTCCTCTAGCTAAAAGTGTAAGAATAGGTTCTGTGCTTTTTAAAGAAGGACTTTATTTGAGCCAGACAGCATGTGATAAAGATGATGACTATAATAATAACGCATGTGAAGAAAACGATAGAAAAAATGCACTTCTCCCAAAATAGCAACAGTTTTAAAGGACAGCAGGTATTATATGAATGAGTGGAGTTTTTTATGTCCGTTATACATGCAGTAGGCGTATGTGTGATGCATTTTTATAGATCATATATATATCCTACTCGATAGTAAAATGTAAACATTAAAACTGGGCTATTGAACGAGATTCAAATTGTTCGAAATATATATATGTCTCACATACGATGAAAGGGGAGAGATTTTTTATGATGTATTGTAGCAAATTTTCCATAGGATATAATAATACTGTGAGTGAATTGCTTACAAATACGGACATGGACCGTGACCAAACGGAGATGAATGGAGAGAACAAATAGTAAAATGCCTGAGAGTTTAAGGAGAAGAAGACAAAATGGTTGTAGATTAGTGTGCAATAAAAAGGGCTATTTTTGAATTAATTTATTGAAACGGAAAGGAAATGCATGTGCTCGCATATGCATGCATGCCTAAGTTTGTTACGTGTGGCAGTAAGGAACGTGTGTTGATTTGACTATTGAAATTTTTACATGGGACTTTGTGATTCCTCCTGGGTTTATGAATGGAAAAGAAAGAAAAGAGCTTGAGAAAAGGTAAAAGAAGTGAAATCTTATGTGATGTGGGGCCATTGCCACATGATGAAAAGGAAGATGTGTGGTATTAAATAAAAAAGGAGGAGGAGATGACAAAAATAGAGTTCTTATGAATTTCTGATTGCTGCAAAGTTAAGTGGTAATATCGTCGTTTTTTAAATGGCACTTGGTTATTTATTTGTTTATGTATATCCGGATCCGGTTTGGTATTCAATATTATCAGGTGACGTTACGTGCGTTTGTGAGTGGCAGTTTTCTCAAAATAGTTTGTAAAATTGAAATTTCTCGCCTGTGGGGATGCATTATGTAGTAATTCTTAAATTGCACGGTGTTTATTTACATATGGTGACTGATTGTGCTTTTGTTTAGAAGAGAAAGACTGTAATAATAATATACATATAAAAGAAAAATTGAGAATTTGGTTTTTGTAAATTCGTTATACAACACAAGTTTGGTTTTAACTTTGGCGTGTGATGATATTTTGATGAAATTGCTTAATTCACTGCCACGTTTGGGTTTACACTTTCCTTTTTACTTTTCATCTTGTAATTTAGAAATGGCACTTGGTAGATGGATTACGTGTAATATGCTTTCCAATTTTTCCTTGTCATTCAATGCATGTAATCCTAGTCGAATGTTTATTTTCTAATTCTGATAAAAATATCCCGTTTTTATGGTCATGTTAAACTTGGATTTAAAATAGACATTTTTTTAATCTGACACACGACAGAGAATTCTACTAGAGATTCCAATACTTGATTTATTCCTGTGCATGAAGTAAAAATACGTTACACGAACCTACTCTGGTTCAATTTTTTAGCGTACATACTGATTGATGAAATGATTCCGTTCTAGCAAACATGATAATGATATGCATTGGTACATATTTTGTGATCGCTCATCTTCCATCTGTCATTTGAGAATTGAAACAAATTTTATAAAAAGTTACCCTTTGTGATGATTTACCAACTGCCAGATCAGCCCATCAATAACCGATGTTCTCACAAACCTCAATACTGTTGTGATAATTTGACACATTGTATTGACTACTTTCAATTCATCCGAAGAAAGTAGGTCCATGCAAATAACAATTTGTCAATCTGTTCCTTGGTTTTTACATGGTATTGCAACTTTGTTTTATAACTGGTTAAACATGGGTCCATGGTGTACAATGACCATTATAGCAAAATCAATACGTATTTAAAGCAAATTTAAAAACATCAGACAATTGATCAAACAGCAAAGTATGGGAATAGTATTGGTCATCTTTATCGCGTATGAATTATCTTTTAGTATTGTTGAGTCGTGAATCCTTTTACACCCATTTGCATATTATGGTATGTCTTGTAAGTGTCAGTCATGAATCCGAAGCTGTGATGAATGTATAGAAAGAAAGTTGTTCAAACGCCTTAATTAAACTCATTAATCATGTTTCTTCTTCTTCTCCCATTATGTCTCACAAGTACATCTGTGAGCAATTAAGTCAAATAGATAGCCAATGAAGACGCATAACCATAAATATTTTTGTCCCTGTAAATGTGGCACATCTTCAATCATTTCTTTCTTGTACTAAATTATTATGGTGTTTTTATATAATATGAATAAATGTTCATGCTGGGTTAAATCTTTATGGAAATGATACATGTATTCTACTGTTTCAAATGTACACGTTGTCATTACAGTTTTTGTTTCTATTCAAAAGTGAATTAATTAAGGTCAGTTAGTCAGTTACAATCATAATACGCATTCAGCAACAGGAACTGCGAGTTTGGGGATCATTGTCAGGATGATGATGTTAATGAAGAATATAAATATTTGGGAGAAACAAGCATTTATGTAGATGTAATATGTTCATCTGAAGCTTTTAGTCATATTATTTGTGCTATTGATCTAGTACTTCGTTCTTAAATTCCTATTGAATTCAAGTCAATAGAAAAACATTTGTCAATAAGCAGTTGATTGTATGAGGAAACTTATCCGTACATTTATACAATTATGAATAGCAAATAATCGTAAAACTTTTGAATGGTCTATTAAACAGGGTGTTAAGCGTGCTTAATATCCACCCTACGAGCATTTCTAATGTTTTACGATCGTTTTCCCGAAGTACTAAGAAAGAGTGAGAATGTTTGTACAAGATTCAATTCCTACTTATAAAGATGCTTTAAACTGCATAAAAATAGCATTTCCAACTTAATGAGCATTTAAAACCGACGATATTATCATAAAAGAAAGACCATCTGTTGAGAATTTGGCATTTCCATTCTGCTACAAATGAATGTTATCGATACAGATCTCAGATTTACAAGTAATCTGAGATACATTTTTTACTAGTAATTAAATGACAATGAACGGGTTACTTTTACTGACTGAACATTAAGTAGCTTACAGCAAGAAAGGATCCTTTGATCTAAATGACTTTCAGCCAGATTCACAAATGCCATTGTTGCATTTAGACTTTTCTCCTTTGCAAGAATAATTTATGCATCTGTATTCAACAAATTCAACTCTCTAGTATCACTAGTGGAATATGTCAGAGTAGATTAGCAAACTAATTCTGTGTATTGGTTTATCTGTCACGTTCACAATATCAGATCTCTTTCAGAGATCTCTGGATGACTTGCAATTCTTTTTGTGAAAACGATACAACACAAGTGCAGTGTCCTTTCCAACTGTCGATTGTGCCGATACCTTTGCAACCTTTCGCCGACCCCATAAGCAATCCGTATATAAGTCATTGTCAGATACCGATACAATGTTGCATTGCGCAGGTATATTTTTTGCTCCTGTTTCAGTTTCTCTTTCTGATTACTTTTTGAGAATATTACGTTTCAGAATTTCATTTGAATTTGAAACACAAGGTTTGTTTACTGAGATACCTTTGTTCATCAAATTGTTCATAGAAATTGTTTTGCATACGTTTTTTTCGATTTCCTTTAACAACCACATAAAATGTCCCTTTCGTTCATCGCTGCGTCTTGAGATATGAATAAATATATAACTACAAATGAATATCATTTCATTGCTACCACACTTCACCGATTTCATCGTAATATTGAGCCGATTCTTTTTTAAATGTCAAATTAACGAAAAGAAAACTGTCATATTTCCCTTTTAGTACCATTTGTGTAAATAATACCTACGTATATACGTATCTAAATGTATAGAAATAGTGACCCCTAACTTAAAAAGGAAAGTTTGGTTTTCTTGCTCCCTTCTGAAGAAACTTCATCTTCTTTACCACATCACAAGACCATTATTTCTCGCAATTTAAAATTTTTGTATTACACCATTATTTATCCCATACATTTACATTATCAATCTGTTCCTATTCTCTACTTAATACCAGGATCCCACACAGACAACAATTGGAATTTGACGACAATGATGATGTTGATTAAAATGAAAATAATAATTCTAATTTTTTTACCCATCATCATCATCCTCATTGTTAAGTCTTCAGCTATTTATGAATATAAAAAAAGACCTCAAGCTAGATATTCTCTTCAAATCATCCACGGTTCGGACCAACACTGACCATTATATGACGCGGTGGTTTAGCCACAGCCACTGAAAACAACTTCCCTTGTGGACCATATAATCTTCAGAAAATGAAACCTGAGAAACCAATATTGCGACTTTGAGACCTGCAGGAGCCGGACCTCATGTCGTCATACCTCATGCTTGTAGTGATCATGTTTACCTCCCTTATTTTCATGAACTATATTGTCTGAAAATTGCAGTACAAAAACAATATGCAAAAAATCTTTTCGTCACTAGTTCTGCGTAAACTTCGAAAACGGCACCATTCTTTCAGCACTCATCCTGTTATATGAGGATTGACGCGTCAGACAGTTTGAAAACGACGTAACAATCAGAAACCTCAACAGACTCACTCTTTCTCTTATGGTGTTGTAGTAAGTGTGGCTTTTTAAATATAGAATGAAAGCTCACAGAAAAAAAAGTTCATTTGGTGAAAGATAATAATAAATGAATATAAGCCAAAATAAGCTCTGAGGTGTATTTCTGTCAGTAAAGATGACAATGGCCATCACAGCAATGCCATG
Organism: Orchesellides sinensis; assembly: GCA_027744375.1. Taxonomy (NCBI): domain Eukaryota; kingdom Metazoa; phylum Arthropoda; class Collembola; order Entomobryomorpha; family Orchesellidae; genus Orchesellides; species Orchesellides sinensis. The sequence continues at coordinate 266 of JAHZNG010003983.1, read as the reverse complement.
CCAGGATGATGAAGGTGGTGATGACGTTTTTCAAAAAAAAAATCAAATAGGAGTCATCAACATGTTCGTTTTTTTGGGCTCACGTTGCTTTCTGGCTTATTCATCCTTCATTGCCATTGTCATTGCTATTTTATTGCAATGAGCAAGTGACTGAGTTTTTAAAGCTAAAAACTGCATTTTTAATGCATTGTATAAAAAAACGTTTGCCACCGAAAGTTTTTTTTCGCTCTTGTTTGAGTTGGTTTGAAAATGAAGATGAAAATAAT
>JAHZNG010003982.1:0-14603 GCA_027744375.1 Orchesellides sinensis | reverse complement strand
AAAAACAAATGTACTTAAGACTCACAGTTAAATGAATCTATAAAGAATATTATTTTTAAATATTTAGAACCTACTAGATTTGGAACATTGATATTTTGTATATATTAGTGAAAAGTTGTGTATACTAATTATAAAGAGAATGGAATTAACTTACATGCAAAGTATTCGTTAAATATGTCATTAATCATCTCTACTTAATATATAACCATAACCATCATCAAAGAATGAGTCAAAACTTAGGTGGGAAACATGGTAAGTGGAAGGAATTTTCCAGGAATATTCCATTACAAAATTAATAGATGTGTACACAGACCTGTCCAGATCTCAAGGGTATACGCAAATACCATGCTAATTATTTGCGTCATTTAAAACGTTGAGCTCTGGAAAAAATCATCTAGCTATATCAAAAATTCATTTCCGTTCATAAATAATATTTTAAAATTAGCATGAATTCGTTCGTAGCGGACGCGGACGTTCATCGCAAAAACCGGAAATTGTAAAAACGGTATGTAATTTGGCCTTTTCAAAATCGTAGAAAGTTTTTTCCGAATTGCAATTCAAAAACGTCATTTTAGTTTCAAAGTCTTATTATGTATGATGTGTTGAGTTTGTATGCAGTACGGAAGTCAAGTAATACTTTTGGGTTCGTAAAATTCCTGCATGAAACTCGACGAACTTTTTAATAATACATATATATATATAGAGATATATGTACATTTATTATACTTGCTACAAAATGACAGTTTCCAAAATCGTATTACATGGCAAAAGTCATTAAATGTTCACTGCAAAAATTTCTCAATTAACATTAAATTACTAGTATATTCGGCCAAAAAATCTCAAAAATTATCACTTGTGAACACAGTTTTGCTCTATCTTAAGAGTAAATTTTACAACATTCCAGGAAAAATTAGAAGCTCAAAAGTTGTTTTCCAAAATTGAGGAAAGTCATGTGTAGTAGTCTATTCTACCTTCAAAATCTTTTTTTACTCAGTCAAAAATTGTCATTCACGTGATAAAGTTTCAAATAATTGTGTTCAATATCATTATTTAGTTTAGGTTTTCTCAAAGGTAATAATACTTTCAGAATTAAGGTCGAAATTTTTTAAGTGGTCACCCAGAAAACATATAGCCACACTGCATAAAATACGATTAAACTAAAAGTAATACAAGAGCAACTAAATATCCGCCATTTCAATAACAGCACTTGAGAATTTGGAAGGAATACCGTGACTGGAATTGTAACAACATGTGTAAAATATGCAAACGATATGCGATACAATGTTAGCACTCATTCATAGAAGCAACATACAAATAAACATACTAGGAAACTCATCATATTTTAATGCATAAACTTATTTTTATATTTCATTGCTAAACCCTATACGTTGGGAAACCTGATATGCATTTTTGAAAGATCGATGCATAACTTGAATTAATGATGGATACAATGTAATTGAATAAAACTGACGAATAACTGAGAGCAACCATTCAACCGTATCCGAGCTTAAAAACTAGCCCGTCAAAATTTTACATATTTTCAAAAAAAAGTGGTATAGTTCGAGGTACATTTCAAGAAATAAGAAAGTTGAAGTAAAAGCAATCTCTTTGGATACCATCGCCATTGGGTTCAATAACAAAATGACAAGTAAATAAATGATAGGGAAACCAAACAGACAAAACTTAAATAAAACAAGTTTCGATCATGTATTCAATTGTTTGCTATCAGTCATAATTAGCAAAACAAAACAAAACAAAGTCATACAAGCATTTCAATCTCTTTGGATCGTTATAATAATGCGAAAATGAAATCCTCAGACTTTATATTAATGTCTGACTTGAAATTTCCCAAAAGCTTAAGCCTAGTAAACATCTTCTAGAATGCGGAAAATTACTTTTAAGCTTGCTTTAATGAACGAGAAAATAAGGTGGGTGTAATATTTTGTGATATTCTATTTGAAATTGCAGAGGATTCTACTTCTACCTCTCTAATATTTTTTATATGTCACAACGCTTGATTTCAACTAGATATGTTGTAAATTCGGTGAAGGTGCTCAAACATCTATGCTTTCTTACTCAAAAATAGCTAATTATTTTTGCAGTGCAAATAAAAGTAAGTGGATTTAGGCAATGATGAACCGATGTAGGAGGGACAGTAATAAGTAAATATATTATATACTTTTGTGCCCAGGTTGTCGTCTACTTAATATTTTCTCTACGCTGGTAACATTTTAAGTGCGCAGTAGTATGAAAAGTTTTCAACAGGACTTTTTTGTGTAGGTACATGATGGCCCAGTTTACTAGCCCAGGTCAAAAGGTTAAATAGATTTGTATATTGTAGTGGTATTTGAAATGATGATTTTAGGATATGTCTACATAATACATACAGGTTGTTTGTTTGGTAGATTGTGTAGGTGAAATTATTTATAGGTATTTGAAAGTATATAATGTGTAGGTAGGTAAAATGTTTTAGGTCCGCGGTTGAGTAAATCAGCTCGGAGGGCATTTGTTGAAAGCTTTTGGTAAGTCGGTTCTTTGAATAATTTTGAACGAAGGTGTGTTATACAGTGTGTGTGTGCATTGTAAACATTATGGGAATTCTAACATTGTATATTTAGTAGAAAAGTAACTAAAAGTGAATTGGTATTTTTTTTTGCTTGTGACCTGTTTCATTCATGTCAACTTTGCTAAGATGTTTTTTAAATATTTACATCGGCAAAAGGTTTTTGTGTTTTGAAGTATCGAACACAAAGATTGAACAACGTCAGAGAAATAATATCGCATTTTACACACATAGAAATACTATTCAGTGTCTTACATATTTTCAAAGCTTTGGTTAGTTTGTAGTTCATATTTTACTTGGTCTAATTGATGGGATTTCAGCAGTAACTTTAGGAGTGAATTAGGAGTCTGGATACGTCCTTTTCATGTTAGACTTACTTATGTTTACAACTTTCAACGTACAAGTAACATGTCAAAAATGTGACACGAAATATAATTTGAGAAAACTAGCTTTTAGTACCAAAAACTAATTTAATATTGCATGCATTTCCGTCCCCATGAATCGTTTCGTTTTGTTTAACATTTAAATAGTGCTGTGATTTGTAAAGGTGCATGAAAAACTTTTAAAAGTATGGCTAGCTAAACTAATATTATTAAAATTTCTGTACAGTTTTCAGAAAAACCAGTAAACATAATTTCTTTCTTATTAGCTTTCACCTTTCCCCCTTTTGAGCATATAATCACAACCCAACAACTCATGACGTAAACATGTATCTAAGAGTAGAGTAGGTAATTGTATTTCATATAATAGTAATTGTAAAACATTGAATATTACAAATAAGGTTAGTCGCTCATAAGTTTGTTTTAAAATGCCCAAATAAACTTTACTGGTATGCATTGATTGAGTTACGGGCTTTTGCTTACTCTGTCCGTTAATTTGAAGTACTATTAGGAAATAACGTAATTGAAAGAGTATACCCTTCGATCAGTAAACTAAATTAATCTGTGAGTATACCCATCAAATTGAACGTAGTTATGCAAACACCATTTTGTTAATTTGATGGAGTGGTTCTTCAAAAATCGGTAAAGTTATTGATAGTTCTGCACACACGTAGTACAATAAAAACATGTACAGAGAATACTTTCGATTAAAACGGCTACCTTTTCATTGTTATGATTAGTAGCAAAACTCACATTCCAAATAGTTTACAAGAGAGTCCTTACAAAAATTTCGTAATATACATGCGTACTCATGGAGGAACTATTAGTGACACTTGATGGCCTATTTCTGATTTTGTCTTTTGAAGAAATGTAATCATACGTAGACCATAGTGGGCAAAGTAATAAGCAATACATTTAAAATACGGGTCAGAAGCAGTTTTCGAAACACGATTTGATATCTTTACATGGAAAGAGATTCAATGGGAAGGATAACAGATTGGGAAAATGCTTGACGGTAAAGAACGATGATGCCACTAATGGTTATTTTATGACTATTGCTAAACCATCATTGCAACTTTTCCCTAGAGCCGAAATGATGGTGTCAATGTAATACTGTTGTAAATACGTCGTCGAAATATTTGCGACTGTATAGCCTAAGGTTAGGAAAACTTGAGTTGGTTGGGATGCATATTAATGGTTTAAACAATTATTACTATTTAAATAGAATGCCCAAAGCATGTCATACAGTGTCTATACTATAATAGTACCACATATAATAAAATGAGATTTCCCCCAACTGGAGCAAAATCGATGACGGGATTGGAGTATTATACAATAATAGTAGAAATAATACGCAAGATTCATTATGATATAGTAGTTGATACTTGAATAGTATATTAGCAATAGTTCTTTGGTCTATAGTCAGTCATCAAACGTCAAAGCAAACTTCCTCATATTTAGGAGGGAGCTCACCACCACCATGTCGAACACACCTTGTTCGTTCTTCAGGTACGTGAATACTGTACAGAACGGGTGTTGGTGGCATCACAGGTGTGGATGCAGGAGGTGGTGGCACACTCGTGTTACCCGATGATGAGGCCTGAGAGTCATTATTTGAATTGTGTCCAGAGCCACTGGCGTTGGAGGCTGCTGCAGCAGCGGCAGCTGCTGCCCTGTGTTGTTGCGCCTGTGAAAATATTGCACTTCGAGAGGTTGATGGGTATAAGCCCGGCTGTGTGGTGTGAGTTGTTGCTGTCAGGTACTCCTCTCCTGACAGTCCTATGAACAAAAGTAAAAAGAGAGGAAATGACAAGTTATAGCCATCTAAAACTAATAATAATAGCTCCGAATTTGACAGTAATTAAAAAGACTGGGTTATGGTTACTTTATCTCACCCCTTTTCTTTAAGTTAATAAATTAATCTAAGAGTCGGTAACTCTGTTTATATGAGCTTGTCACGCGAGACCATGACATAAAAGAGGATCCGGAAGGAATCGTCGTCTGTCTAACAATTGTGGCCATTGTAAAACACTTTCCACTTTCACTAACTAGTTTCTGCATCTGAATCTCCTTTTACACTTGTATAGCAGTGTTAATGTGAATAGAATTTGCGCCTTCTGTCATACTGACTCGTAATCTCTTATTAGCTTAGAAAAAACAACGTGGTGTTCTGTGCGGTTATATTTAGGTATCTTAATGCTAAGATTGATAATATGGCATTACACTAACTAGCTTATGTACACTTTATTTCCAACCTTCCCTCCCACCCCTGTCCTGTCTGCCTTTCGTTTTTGCTTTTAGCTTAACTTGGTTTTGGCAAGAGAACAACCGTTTTGTCGTCGGGTAATTGGATCAGGGAAAGTGGGAAAGTTTTCACTTTAGCCCTGGAGAAAGCCTTTCTCTACTAGTTTTAAAAGGGAAATTGATGTGGGTTTGTAGCATTTCAATACTATATATGTCTATTACAACTTTGAATGCATGTATGTTCCATAATATATAAGTGTTTATGACTTGCACGGAGTTTTATACTATATTATGTATCGATATTTTACTTGGGTTTGCTTGTACAAGTCTATTTGTCTTTTGTAGATATATACTGCTTACTGTTCGGTCTACTCGCTACTCGTAAAACGGTAGCATCTGTAAATTTTCAACCCCAAAATGCCATTCATTCTGTATAGGATGTCAGATGAGCACAGTCAGTCTCAGTTGTGATGGGCCATATGTAAAAGTTCAGTGAAAATACTCACAATCATGCAAACGCTAAGTGGTTAACCTACATAAGTACCTCTCGTTTATATATTTATGTAGGCCGATTTTTCGGGAAGTAATAGAGCATAAACATATTTGATCAGGAGAACGTTTCCAGCTGCACAGAGTAAATTGATGAAATATTTTATGAAATTTCCTTCAAGCACATACATCAATCATTCGTACATTCAGCAATCTCATCCTTTCCACGACTACAAATGCAAATACAAGGGAAATGCAGATGACCCACTTGTACGAAACAGACGCGACAAAAACTAATGTGCAAAATGTTCATGCTTGTCAATTTATAATTTCGGGAAATGAAGCATTTTGCCGTGTTTTGGTTATGAAAGCTCTCAAAATTCGTTTGCTGGGTTTGGCTCAACAGCTAACTTTGTATTCCTTCATGAAGGAAGGATGTTATACAATAAATTGTCATATTTTAAATAAAAAAATACTTGACCTAGCTTGAAATGAGTAGTTTACTGTAGGTATGAAAATTGTTGTATTATTCTTCTGATATAAAGAGTATAGCATAATGCTACAAGGCTACGTGGTATGAAACACAACCCTAAATATTTTTCTTGAATACATATGCGGGCATGGCGTAAGTATAATAACTCAGAGGTAAAACATTTATTTAAATGTTTACTTTCCACTTGAAACATTTATTGCATATATATCTACCATCATCGAAAGAATGAGTAAAGCTACGTCATCTTTTTATATATATGTATCATGAATGCATACAAGTTATGATGAGGCAGAACACTGCGCCAGGAGATTTGCTTCTTTAAAAGTTTTATTCTTTACCTACGTCCTTCATGAGAACCTTTAGCTATATAATGTAACAATTTCCTTGTACTTTAACAGATAAACCCAGCCCAGGTATTTTTGCAGTCTCACATATCTCCACCACCTGATAATGGTATGGTATGATAAGTGTGGTGTTACTGCTTGGCATAACAATAAATAGGTTCGAAAGCGTAAGCTTCGTTTTACTAGTTTATTCTAAGTGCGATAAGGCTCAGAGGTTACAATAATATATGGTAGTATTAATGTGTAGAAGGAGAGCTGTGCTTCTCTCTTGACTGTCTCTGAGCTAATGCTGGCTGGATTCTCTGACACCATTCGAATATGCCTAATAATCATGGGGATGACTGGCATTCTATCACCTCCTACCACAATAAAAACTTTTAAATGTATACAATACATGAGTTATGCAGCAAGTAATACTGCCCGAATGACTTTGTGGCGTCTTAAAATTCTTTGTCGTCTTTTTTGGAATTCGATCTCGTCAAGATAGTGTACTCAACTCAGCATAATGGATTTTATTTATATAGGAAGAGAGGATTTGTTAAGCAAACACTCATTTTATCTGGATAAACACATTTACAAAAAATATGTACCTATACAGTAAACATACAACCTCTTTATGAATTGTTGTTTGTGTTACATCACTCCCGAGTTCGTATGTATTACGGAAGAGGTGATCGGTGTGCTAAAAAATAAATGCATTGCCACAGTCCTGAAAAGATATGTTTATTTTCTCCTCCCTGGATAACGATTCTATGTATATGATTGCATGTCTTTTGTACGACAAAATGTGTTCAAGTTTCATACGTATTTCTTCTCAAAAGGTGAAATTCAAAGGAGCTGTTGAAATGAAGTAATGGGATTATAAATGATTTCACTCTTGACTTCTTAGCCATCCTTATACTACCCCCTTTTGATAACTTTCCTTTACAGTTTTTGTACTTCCGATGAGCTTTATAGAACATCCTCTACATAACATGCTGACGATTAAAGGTTAGTCAATCGGCCTCTTCACTTCTTTTTAAACTTACCTTGGTTTTCTCCCAACATCGTATACCTGAGGAATGGATCTGGATGTGGATTGAGAATAGCAACAGGGCTGTTTTGCAAGTAGTTGGCATAATTCCATGATGGCATCGTGTTAGCTCTCGGTGTTGGTCGGTCGATAATGTCTATCAGCTACATGGATCAGCAATTAAAAGAGAAAACAGAAGACTAATTTAAGTACATGTGTATTTAATTGCTTTCACTCGACAAGGGTAAAAGTAGGGGCAATATCATTAGAAGGATATCAAACTACAACTTCTAAATTGGCAAATGAACGAAAGGTAGGTTCTTCAGTCACGGCTCGTGTTTATGCGACTCTGACTGATCTATCTGTATCATTAAGCAGGCGAGCTGCCTCTTTAAACAAAGATCCCTAGTAGACTGTGACAATAGCTTTCAATCTAAGAGTAATAAATAAACTGTTCAACCGGCACCCGGATCGGCTTACCGCTAATTTTTGCTTAAAATCCAAGTAAACTAATAATTTAAAAAATGTCAGAAGAAAGACCAAAAAAAGACCAAATGGGTAGTGCATCTGGATTAGAGCCGTGTTGGATAAAATACGCATAGTTTAAAAAAAAAGAATACGCTTGCAAATAAAATATCACACAAAATTATTGTTTACCTTGACACAGCAACAAATCACAGTTAAGAAAAACGTAAGTCCAAACAGGGCCAAGTAGTAAGGAAAATCGCTGGTCATGAAGACTTCTTTTGAAAGACTTTCGGCAAGTATTACTTATAATGTAAATGACTACAATATTGAGTAACAATTTTGATTCTTCTCCTACTCTATCTGATTTGTTGGTGATGAGTACTCCAGTGAATCTATTGTACTTGTCACCTTCCTTATCGTTATTAATATTCAATATCTGTTGAATGCAACTAGTGAACAAGAAAATTATTACGTTGAGAAGTAATACAAAGTAGAGAACACAATAGGAACAACAACCAGTTTTATCCCTAACACAAGGACAAACTAGTTCAATAGTTGGATGGTGAGAGAGTTTGGAAATATTTTTGCAAATCTGACTTCCTCTAGTCGTAGCAGTAGTAGTAGTAGCAGCAGCAGCAGCAATATTGCTGCCACCGTCACGCAGTCTAAAGCCACCACTGCCACTACCACCACAAGCAGAAAATGTGATGATCACTCTCTTGACAAAGATGAAGACAACGGGAACAACAATGATGATGATTAATATATTCACGAAATCAGCACCAAGAGAACAAACTCTTTCTTCCTGTTCCCAATCTATTACAAATCCAGCAAACAACAAAATGCTACCAGTGTTTTGTATGGGAATTACAGCATTTCTCCTTCTACCAAAGATAAAACTTGGGCTTGTTGCTCCTGTCCCTGTACTCCAATTTATTGTTCTATTTTCTCCCCTTCCCTCTTTCCTCTTGTTTGGTATTGAATAACGATTAGAAGTTAGTTGGTGAAAGTAGAGATATTTAAAATGAGGGGACAATCCTTTTTGATAGTGACCATACTGACTGGCTAAAAGTAAGCTGATATTGTTGAAATTATGACAAATTCTTTGAAACTTGAAGTGGATACAGCTGTAGAAACAAGTGTAGCAAAAGTTTTCTCTAATGCAATGACTACGTACAGAAATATGATTGATCCACGCAGGGAACCCTGGTCTAATTGATGATGACGGTGATATTGATGACTTAAAAGCTGAAATATGCATCTATGCATAATCCTAAAAGAATTGTTCTAAATTAATGTAGCATATAAGAGTTATTCTGGTAGCATAATTACAGTTCACCAGCTGCATTTTGTGCACACTGGATAAGGCTCGAAATTTCTTTTCAGTATTGGTAGCCTATTGACGTATGACGCATAGGATTTCACATTTGTAAATGACGACACGGAACGCGGAGGAGTAACAATGATGTCGGCGGCGTAGATTCCAAAACTTTTATCCACAAATCGATGCTTTTTTCTTTGGTCATTGTTACAGGTAAAGAACGGTGTGTTGTCTATTTTGAACAAGTGCTAAAAGGCGCAGATCAGCCCTCTATTACTAAACAGTACTATCAACACTTCCCCATTATTGTCTTTTCAATTCTTTGATATTGCCACGACTGGAGTAATAAGGGTGTTAATGGGAAACGATGATACGGTTACGATATACAAGTATTCACCAAACCACTACATCACACAGGATGCAGCAATTGACCAGTTGAGTCAGAAGCTAACAACGACAATCACTTTATGGTATGTATATATTTTCCCTCCAGTTGGTACCCTTTTTCCTTTATTTTTAAATAAAAGCTCAAATCCAAGGTGTCTTAATTGAAAATATCCAAAAAGGGAAAAAGGGGTTCCTACCAACGCTTCTTCTGAAAGAGCGAACGTGGACTGGAGCCGTAGACAGTACCAGCGCTGCTTCTTCCACAAAACCCTGCTGTTGCTTTAATGCTGGTTTTGCTTTGCTTTACATATATCTCGTCGTCTTTTTCTACAAACAAGAGTCCCTGGAATATATGGATGATGATAATGATGATAGTGATGCATGGCAGAGCTGGATGCTTTGCTCTTTAGAAAGCCAGTTGCTTTTTCCTTTTGCCCTACACATTTACATGCTGATTCACAGAGTCAGTTCACTTTTGGAGAAAAAGGAACGAGTGAGTGAAAGGAGACCGGAGAGAACGGGAAAAGGAACACCACACACACACAAGACACATACATACATATCAACTTAAACCTACACGAGTAAAATAGTGAGAGTAAAAGCAACAACAGAGTTCGAGAGAAAGCGAGCAGCAGAGAAAGCACCGGAGAAAGTAAGCAAGCGTAGGGATCGATCACAGTTTATTGCAGAGTCACATATAATGTATAGGGCAGTGCGAATAAGTTGGTGTAGGAGAAAGTACAAGAATAACATGTGGAGGAGAGAGAGATCCATTTGAAAAAAAGAAAACAGTACAAGTACATAGCAACACATTGAGAGAAAGGCTCACAAAAACATACCATAACATAGAGAGAAAGCAGTGGTAAGGGAAGCATTTACCCTTTCTAACAATTTTTATCTATCCTCAAGACAAGTAATATGCACAAAAGTGTGTGATAGAATAGAATAAGGGCAGCAGATCTGCGATGTCAGTATCAAAAAAGAAACTAACTGAAGCAAGTGCTGGCATTGTTTTTGCTGCTACCGATGCCAACTAGACTTTTTTCTATCTTCCGTGTATAACGGCTTGCTAAACTTCACCTAAAATCCTTATCAGATTCTTGAGAACACTGAGAAATGGGAGAGCAGCAATGGTAGTAGGTAATCAAGGTTCAATGTTTTGATACATTTCGTTTCCTCAAAGAGTACAATCGTTACCAACAAGTACGGCATATGAAACGGATGGAGACTTCCGTCTTACTCGGCCTTTCTTTTCTAGTGAGAAGTTACTCTCTATGTGACAAAGATTACAAAGAAGCAAGGAGACAGGAGCAATGGGAGGAGAACTTTTTTCTTTTCAAGAAAAAAATGAAGAGAAAGTAAGTCTCCAAAAGCCCCAAAAAAGTAGTCTTTGACGGTCCACACCTTTCTCCTACTTTTACCTTCCGCTTTTCAACCATTCTTTTGCTTACTAGTTTATATTAGAGTTGATTATTATCGACGGTCCACACCTTTCTCCTACTTTTACCTTCCGCTTTTCAACCATTCTTTTGCTTACTAGTTTATATTAGAGTTGATTATTATGAGACACGCTAATGGATATCGTCATGGTCCTACCAATGAGTCAGGTTTTGGTACTATACACCACTTCGGTAATGTTCTACACTTTCTCTTTACATATTTCCTTGTTTTTCTACTTTGTCCTTAGACGAAATGGTTTCCTACGATGCTCTATAAAACGTCCTAAACTAACTGCTATCAGTTTTTATGCTTGCTGTATATACTGGAGACTTTAAGTTTATACAAATTCATCGTTTTTTGTAACTCTCATGCATACTTACTTCTGTAAACTTACACCCTATCAGTGTTTGTCCATTACACCTCTCGTGTATCTCAGCTAACGACTAAGTTTACGCCTCACCAGGATAGAGTACTCAGCTCCCTATATAATGCCTTTGGTAACAATTTTGAAGTGGAATCGTACAGCACAGAAGCTATATAGCCATTATACTCCGACCACTATCAAAATTCATTTATGTACCAAGGTTTATGCATATCAAGAAACTCGTAACTGTTTGTTTCTAGAGCTATATTGTATTACGTGTTACTTTCGTTTTTTGCCGCCTGATATAGTACTACCTCGTTTTTAACTTATACATACATTTATACTAGTATTTATGTATCTATTCACAGATAGAAAACAGGCAACTAAAATGGAGACCTTAGAACTTGTTATTTGCGACCACTCATTCCTAATTCTCTTACGAGTACTACCATCTCATCTGCTTTTACTTTCCTCTGATGCTCACACACACACTCACTCATGGATCCATTACATTTTTTGCTCGCTAGTATGCTTTCTCACTGCTTTCTCCTAATCATAAAGATTAGACTTCATAAAGACCAATTTATTGAGCACTGGTTTCATCATATTGACGTCATCTCGTTTAAGTAACAAGAACGCTTTTTCTTCTCGTGTGGGTACTTCAATGAGGAAAAGACTTTTTGGAGGAGGAGAGAAACTGAGAAAAATTGCTTTCCTTAAATTAAATGGACACATGTATAGTTTTGAAGTCTTTTTATGTCCTGTATAAAACTCAAATGAATGGAAACGAAGGCGTGTTATGACTTACACATTTTACTAAAGCTATATATGGCATAAACATACAATATTAGAATAGGCATATGTTTATGCAAGTTTGCCGTACCAAAACCATTTCATCCATGCATGGTAAGAAAATGGGAGGCGAAGAGAAAAGTGATGGGTATTTCATGGTGGAGCTGCAGCCGTCTCTGGCACGACTCAAGTGAAGACAGGGACTTTCTCGGTATATATGAAACACATGCTTGAGAATATAATGCATTATAAAAAGGAATATGTTGCACAAGTTTTTCACAAAAAACGGAAATAGTCTCCCATCATCAACTTTGTCGTCGTCTTCAGCTAGCCTAGCCTTAAACTACAAAATCATCATCATATTCTGTCCACAGAGTAACCATGAAGAGGAGGAATAAAAACTGGGAAAAATTCGTGCGCGTGTTGTAGCACCACCAACAGGCTCGTCAACGTTGTATTACCATCATCATCGTCATCTATTTTCATGCTCATGGACACATCTAGGAACAAGTGCGTACAAGATGTAAGCATTTTGAAAGAAATTTCTTTGTGTTCCTTCATCCTTTCGTACATCCCCAACTGTAATACTATGTATTTAACCCTGTTTTTTATAATCATGATATATCCTCGCCATCCTGTTATATACATTATGCATATATTTACTTTCTTTTTTCTTAAAACCAGTCTCTCTGGGATTTTAGCAGTAAGAGAGATCAAGAGGATGTTTTCGTAGATCGCAACGGACATTGTTGCGAAGCCTTACTTTTGCTCTCCTTTCTCCCTAGTTTTTCACATGAGTAAACTTCCATATATCATGCTCTCTCACTGTTGCTCTTTCCCTTCCTTCTTATCTACTTGTTTGCTGGTGGTTGCTAACAATTTCTGAAAATGTTTGCAGAATTTTTTAGTATTAGGATTAAGGGGTCTTGGTTGCTTCGTATGCAAAACAAGATATAGAGCTGATGCGGAATTCAATGTGTAAACTTTATTTGCCCAAGAGTTTTACAGAAAATAAACAAATGCTTATACGAACCTCTTATTAAACAGAAAAGCTATACGCTGACTGGGTTTTATGAACAGTGTGAAATGCACGTGTTATGTAACACAGAGAGGCTTGGTCACAACAGCATTCACATCATTGGTTTCAGAATTCGAAGGCATGCTTCCCAGCAACTTTTTGTGAGGTATTTTCTCACATTCATTTTTAGATATATATGTATGTGGACCTGGTGGAGGATTATGAAACAAGTTGCATGGTTCTGTTCTGACTATCTTCAGTCTAAGTAAACCTTTCCCTCGACCAAATTTTTCTTGATCCGTTTTTAAGGTTGTTCTGTTCCAGGCTTTGTTTTCGTGTATTACCACACACATTTCAGTTGGAGATATAGAAATTTTCGCAAAACCATTTGAAACATGTGTGCTGCTTGTTTCATTTCGCTTTTGTCTCGCTCTTATTCTCGACACCATCTGAACTGCTTGTCCAAACACTCATTCAAGTCAGTAAGTCAGTCATCTACTCTTCCAACAAAAAGTTATACTTCAGCCTCAGCCGTGGGAAGGAATGGGAGCGCCAGAGCCTTATCCAAAGGGAAAAGAAATGCTATTGGCAATGCAAGCATTGGAGCATAAGGACAAAGACAGAGAAAAGTACCTCAACAAGCACAAAGTAGGAAGTGTACGAGCACAATTGGTACAAAGAAATACGCATGTTATGCAGTGCACATACTTCGGCACCAGTATTACTACTCTCATACTTACTTTACTACATAGACCTTTTAGTTCCAGTTGACTGATTTCTGGACCCACCAGCAGAATCAGCAGCATCAAAAGCAAGATAACGTACGTTGAATCAGGTACAGACTACATAATCAACTAACATATATAAATCCTTCTATTGGAATTCCAACTTGCTGTTGCTTGTTCATGTCTACTGCAACCCAACTTCTAAGCTACTTCTTTTGAATAGAATTCTTGAGAAAATGTGTGGCAAATACAGCACGGCTCAAATAAAATATACCTACAAATATACATACAATATATGATCTATGCAATCAAGCACCTCCATCATTCATATAATACCATCAAGAATATTGGAAAGGAACGAAACTGCATGTAGAACTAAACCAGTCCTATATATCCAACAAGCTTGTCTCGCTGTTTTTTGTAAAAAAAATATCTACATCCCGTATATATATATATATATATATATATATTTAATTATACTCCCATAAGAGTAGCAGTTTGGCTTCTTTGAAGTTAAAGGGTACCTCTATATTGTATATCAACTAGTTGACGTAAGACGTTAT